>LQRL01075347.1:13926-25741 GCA_001703475.1 Hydroides elegans
TTCAAAATCTATACGTCTACTATATTTTTTTTCACTAAGGATTCTTAGAAAAAGCTCAATTTTTAAATTATGGACTGAGTATCTAAACAACCCACTTCTTACTCGAAATACATAGTGTTTGATAACGAGAAGGATGAGATTAATCGATTTATGTTCAATACCAAAGAGTAAACTAGTTTGATTGATCAATCCAGTCCACAGTCGGTCTGGATCTATAGTGGTTAGAATATTTTCTATTTTCTCCTTAGTCCAAGAACATTCAAGTAGTGCATGTTTGATATTATCGATCTTATTTTCATTGCAAAGTGTACAGATTGGACTCTGAACTATGTCGCATGGCTGGGGCGTTTTATATAGCGACAAACAATGGAGTTATTTCTAATACCCCACTGTTTTACTGTCTGCAGTGGGTTTTTTCGTGATACCGGCCATTGTTTGGTCTGGAAAAACTATTCTATTTGAGTTCCAAATCGATTGAAAAGCACCGATCACGTGTTTCTTGATGTAAACAATAAACACAGTATACCTGCAAGTCAAATTCATTTCTTGCTAGAACTATGTAAAATCATCGGTCAATATTTTAATGAAAAATGAATGGACATGCTTGGGTATGAATCCCAATAGAAATAAGATGTCAACCGTGACAAAACGATTGAAATCTAGAACCTTGACCTGAACATTTTTCGCCATCACGTGTTTTTCTTGGAAAATCATGACAGAGACCTACTTTATATAGGGGATAATGGCATCGAATAGTTTTATACATAGAATGATTTTTAAAGAAAAAAACTATAATAAAATGATTTATTGGGTAAAGTGGAAAAAATCTAGCAATTAAACACTTACAATGTGATTGTTAAAGAGCTGTTTTTCTGCAAACTTTAAGTTTATCATTTTGTATATAACAAGCCAATATTCAATGTTGACAATGATTTCTTCTGTAAACAGTTTAACATTGATATGCATTGTTCTCTCATATGTAATCAAACGAGTCGAAATTAAACGAGCCCTGCGACATACATGATAACTAACTCTTTCTCGCCGATATGAAAAATATCTCTCGGCTACGCCTCGCGATATTTTTCATACCGGCTCGAAAGAGTTAGTTATCCTATATATATTCCATTTTGTAAGATTTGAATTAGTATTTACAATTCTATGCATAAATTTAAAGTGAAAAGCTAACAATCTAGTACCTCACGAGCTGTTCCTCACAAAGGATGTTCCCTGGCAAATTCCGGCTGAGTTGGACATTTTGAGGAAATTCGTTCTTGCTTGGAGATTTTTAAAATAATAATAAATTGTGAATTGATCGTAACGCATGCTATAGTTTAATAACCTGTTATTTGTAATTAATGATAGGTGATTTAGCTACACTGTATATAAAACAACCTAATCTTCGCAAAAGATGTTCCTTTTCTACTCCAAGCTGGATAGAAAAATGAACGCTTTTTTGCAATATTGTAATGTTCAAAACGAAATATTTTGTTATTGTTCGTCTTGGTATATTTATTTTAATGTTATTTAAAAACTTTTTTGAAAAAATGTATCATGGGGTGCCCTTCTATAAGGCATGGTAGGTACATTATTATCATGTGCAACTAACACATGAGTTTTACTCAAGAAGTAATGTGACTTAAAATACTAATATTTGATGGTAGGGGACCAAAATATCTATTTGAGAGGGCCGAAGTGTTATTTTTTTACGAATGGTCGAAGTGTTTTTAAACTAGTGGCCAAAGTATCTTGACGAGGACCCGAAATGTTAAATATGACCGAATTGGTTCTATTATCTTTCAGATTACGATAACATTCTTTATAAAGTTTAGATTATTTGTTAACTTTCTAAAGGTGAACCCGTTACACAAACGGACCTTTGATTATCCAGTAATTCCAGAAATCGCTACTGATGCGTGGTTTGAGCTAAACTATTTATAGTAAACATCCAAGATTTCATTAATAACAATGCAATACAAGATATGATACTGCTTATGATTATTTCATCTGAACATTACATCATTACTAAAATGCCATCAAATTACGTTTCGGAGTAACTGTGGACGAGCGCATGCTAACTAGAAACATACTTGTTCCACTCTGTGTGTATCGATGGCGTATGTGGACATTCTGATCTTGTATTTGAATATTTCCCATAGTAACGAACTCATTCAATGGATCTTGTTGATGTTCATCTAACAAGCATGAATGTGCGATAATTAATGTCATCATATCTATTTGACTAAGAGGTTACCCCAGCTAAAATTTCATTTGCAAAATCTCGGAACAACAAATATGTTAAAGGATCAACATTTACGCAATAACTTTCAAACCCGTTTTTTATCAATAATATTTTTTTGTTTATAATTGATACACGGATACATCGTGACTTTGCCTTTAAACGTCATAAAGAATATAGAATAAGAACCCGTGTCTTGAATAATTTAAAATCAGTTTATTTAAAATTCATGTACCTGCCGTTTATTTCGTTTTGTACGTGTACCACTAGAAATATGATTCAGCCACTGAGTGAATTTGTTAAACCAAGTCTGAAGCCACCTCAGTTTCCATCACATCACGGGACGTTGATATATACCTTATTAAATGCATGTCCAGTTATTAATGAAATAATGCGAAATTGTCTGATGTTCTAGATTGTCCATATAATGCATTCCTATTTCACAAATATAGGAAATGGATATGATGGTTTAGGGTTTTTTTGGGGGCGCCAACGGTTTATGTCCATTCTTAGACCGAAAAAACCGGAAGTGGCACCCCTTCTAGATCCGCTCCTGAATAGAGTAAGTTAACAGTGACAAATGCCTCACATCCACCTTTTATAACCCTGTAATGACAACTGACATGCCCAGTGATTCCACAGACACATCGCTGAATGAGCACCAGGGTTTGGGTGCTTTAGCGTTGTTGAAATAGTGTGATGTATGAGGACGTCTGGAGAAAATATTAAATTAGCCGTGCGTCTATTTTCGCCCAATTTTCTCTGATGAAGCAAGAGTAGAGACATTTAGTAGAATTAACTACATGTACGTCTTATCAGAAGACTAAATAATATACACTAAGGAACCCAACACTAATTTAAAATGCATACCAAAAAGAGGCATGCATTTTGTTTGACACTCGAAAATAAAAGAACAATTTAAATAACATATGTTCGAAATTTCCGGAATTAAGAAATAAAAAGAATAAACGTTTTCGAGTATTTCGTTCTCAATGGTCGAGCAGTATGTCACTCCCATCTTGCTTTGATTGGTATGCACCGATTTATTTCGTGATGGGTTTCATTGTCACGCGAATGCTAACCATACTAACGGGTGAGGTAACTCACTGACGGATCTAACTTCAAACATTGATTAGTACTTCAAATAGTGCTGCTTAATGACTTATCGATGGGTATAAGACAAGGGCAGCAGGGGGAATCGCTTTACGAAGAATTTGCTGAAAGAGGTGCCAATTTTATTTGGTTGCGATGGCATGTTCCACTTTATGGACTAACGTTTCACGGTTCATATTGTCATCTAGTTTTAATTTAAAGTTTTTTTATTCCGCATGATAGCAATGAATATGTCGAAGCTTAACATAGTTTTTCATAAATACCAAATTATTCTTTTCTAGGCACTATTTAGTAATTGCTTAAAAAGATGGTTTCATTCTTTTTAAAACAAAGCAATGGATGTTTAAGCAATAATTGTCTTTAGTAATTCTGTGTGGTTTTGCTCAATTACCCCAAATGACTTGTTCAGGAATATTCTTTTTAAATGTTGTTTTTAAACCAAAAGAGACCACGTGGAACAGCTGGTGTCCGTCTCATGCCCACGTGGCAAGGGTAGTTCGTGACACTTGACGTTTGGACGTGACGTCGAAAGGACGTGACGTATTTTAGGAACCGTATGGTTTCAAGACGTCCCTTAACGTCCCATTGTCTTTCTTATGTTCTCATTACGTCTGACGTCGTTGTGACGCTTCAACAGCTTGTTTCCATGCTTCCGCGACGAATATTCACGGCCGGAAAAGACTTCATATGGTGCGAAATGAGAACGTCTCTTCAATGTTACTTGACGTCTTGCTGAGTGGGTTTCTTCTGAGCATCTCCAGGGTCTTTCATGTTGATTTGCTCCATTACATGACTCGCTTTAATTACTTTCATGTTTTGTTCAGCTAAATCGGGACACACTCGTAGTATGGTATTGCTACATCAAACTAGCGATTCCTAGCGCCAATCGCGTTTTCATATTTTACGAAATCGCTAGGAATCCATAGGAATTTAAATAATAATCTTATATTTCAATATTTTTATGTACAATATCTTTATGAATATACAGAGATATGAAAAACTTTAATCTTTGGTGCAACTCGATATATACATTTTCATTGACAATGTATTAAATTACTTTCTTATTTACTGACATTTCAAGACATCAAATAACTAAGAAAAGTATGCAAAACTCCTATGCAATTACATAGTTTTGCACAATCTATCAATATGAAAATCTGAGCAAGGCAAAAACTTAGAACCAAACATACTTTGCTTTATTAATTTTCTCAACATGAAACAGAATCCGACAAATCTCGGAGCAAATACGATAGTGTTACCGCGGCCATCGGTCCAATAGTGTGACACCATCTTGCAAGCGATTGAAGTTTGAGTTGTCTATCTCAATGGTTCAGGGAGAATATTGAGAATACACTCGAATGGAAATACTTATATTGAGATACATATACAAAAGGAAAACACTTAAGAATAAACTATTTTGCAATTGCTGCCATAATTTAAATGGATAATTAATGGTTAAAACGTGATATTTAAAATGAACATATTCTGATCTAATGATTGACCGTAGGTGACATCATGTGTATGAGAATATTAGGTCATTTTGCTCCGAACAATAAGATGTGATTAGACGTCATTTTCACTTATTTGTATAAACATTTTGACGGATATCGTCGAGTATCGATGTGAGCAGTGAAACACCGGGATCGAATCACCTCTGTAGATCCGAATCCCTATTCTAACGAATAATTCAGCATATTTCATTGTTTTAATGAAAGTAGTAAATTGAGTTTTAACTGAAAAGAGAGCATGAACGTGAGCGGAGCGACAACGAGTCACGTGAGCGGATCACGTGGCAAGCAGCAGCGACACGGCGGAGATCGAGAGGTAAAGTAGTATTTTACTTTACGGTCAACTTAACGTGCGTAAGCTGCACGTCAAATGCATATAGTTTTTTACTCATTATTTTTCTTTAAACTGTTGCCATATATCGTTCCGTCTTGAGTCTGTTTTATGCGACCTTGGGCGAAATAGTTTTTTTTAGAACAACGTCATTGCTACGTTACGACAAAGTCAGACGTATGGTGGGCGTTCATCCGACGTCGGAACGTAAAATGACGTCCGGAAAATTTCGTATGTATCAAAATGAGGACGCCCTTTGAAAAAAAAAAAACGTCCAAAATCAACGATGTACAATATACCCATGCCAAGTGGGGTCATGTTATTGAAATTAGAGTTTAAAAAATCGTAATAAATAACCTCTGATGCATTACATCAAACTCAATTAACGCTCAGATTCTTCTTTATTCTCTCGATATTAGCTATGAAGCAACGACAGAGATAGATTCAACGACAAAAAGTGTGAGTGCTAAAATCAAGATATAACCTGATAAAATGACGGGGGCATTAATCTGGGTTATAGAGCATTAGGATTTCCGTTATATGATATTTATAAACTGTCTTATCAACTAAAGATTTTAACTTGTGGTTATATTAAAAAACGTAAGAAGTCGATTCTATTCGTCCATTGATTGTATATGCTTTAACTTGTGGTATATAAACATAAAGAGATGCTCCAAGCAAACGGTGTTCCCGATAAATTATAACCAACTTGCATATTTTGTATTATTACTGGATTTAGCTTACGAAAAAGGAGAATTACAAATAAGCAATCGGATCAGTTGTTTACAATTACATTTTTACGGTTATTTTTCATGCATGGTTGAATTCATGATTGAGAATTTTAAAGATTTAGTATTCCACTAGTTTCTGTATTTCTGCTGAAAGCTCTCTAGGCATGGAGGAACATCTATGTTGGGTTGGGAAACATATGTTCGCTCTTTAATGAAAATATACTTATTTATATGCATAAATGCCATTAAATGCTTTAGCATTTTAGCCAAAATAGGTCGTTGGGTGGTTTCCCTGAAAAAGTGACATTGACTGTTAATAACTAAAAACTCTGTATTATAAATATACAATAATTGAAGGGCACCCCACGACCAAATTTTTAAAAGGTGTTGTTTTGAGCTTCAGCATCAAACTACTTAATACTTTGAAATATACAATAAATAATCAAATTTTAAAAAGTTTTTTTTTACAAAAAGTTATTCCTATTTTTGTAGATAGCTGGGCTCATAATGATTGCACTCATCTAGCTAGCTGGAATCCGGAGAGGAACACCTTTTTATGAAACATGAAAATTGTAATTTCTATATACATGACAAATTTTCACCTGTATTTTAGTTTATCTTAACTAGCTACATATCTCTGCATATAATTAAAATGAAATTAATCGAAAGAATCGATAAAAATATAGATAATTTTAAAAAGGTGTCCCTTAAATTCTTGTAGCTAGAAGACCATTTTCGAAAGTTTGTAGCTAGATCGATTTTGAAAATGAACACATTTTTTGAGGAACACATCGTGGAATGGTCTTCATAAATATATGATACCAACTAAACTAAAATATGTGAGATGCTTTGGATCATGATTTAAGCAAACATGCTATCAAACAGATAGCACAGATAAAAATAAAATGACAATACGAATTGTCTAAGCTTGAAGTATTTAATTCTTTTATATATGTTTACGAGCTTTCAAAACCTATTTTTCCCCGAAAGCAATGTATTACGAAATACTACCCATTGCAAAAATGGTACGAAAGTAACGTTTTTGTCATTTTGGTTGAATGATTACTGTAGCAGGATGATTCAGTTTAGAAGGGCACCCCACGGCACATTTTTCAAAAAGTTTTTGAATCACCTTAACTAACTTTACAAAGACGAACAGCAACGTAATACACCTGTTTGAACATTATAATTTTGAAAAAAAAGGTGTTAATTTTTTCGAAGCCAGCTGAGCTGTTCCTCCTTTTCTAGCCAGCTTGGAGAAGAAAAGGAATACCTTTTGAAATAATTAAACTGTTGAATATAGCTAAATTACCTATTATTAATAACAAATAACATGTTGTAAGACAATTGCAATCAATTACGATCAATTTGCAATTAATTATTCCCAATATATATCACAAAATAAAGATATTATCTAAACAGGAGTTCCCGAAACTGCTAAAATCTCCAAGCTAGAACAAATTTCTTCAAAATCTCCAAGCCAGCTTGGATTTGCTGGGGAACAGCTTTTGTGAGGAACAGCTCGTGGGGTACTCTTCAGTTTATATAATTAAACATGATTGGGAAAACTCATTATGTATCTGCTGCTGTTTATTGGTCTTGTCATAATGAGGCTAGTGTAAGATAAACAAAATAATAATGATCGCTCTCTGCAACACAAGACCATCTAGACCTGAACAAAGCGAAGCGACTTATTGTTCTTTAAGCAGCGCATGCCTTATTAATCAGACCACTGATTGAACCTTTCTTATATTTTTTAATTGTCAATATGATTCTCTATCGAATATGGAAAAGGCAAGGTTTTTTGTTAAACATGAATAATAGTTTTCATGAATTACTGTTTAAAAATCAGCTTCGACCGAAGTTCACTTTTAATCCGCGCAAAACTTATATTAGCACGTTGCCGTGTGAACGCGGCATTAGGCATAAAATGCTGGGAAAAGGCTTTCAATCCTCGTATTCTTTGTATGCACTCTGTACCCGGGGACAGATACGGTTGTAGCAACCATTCCAAAATAACAGTGTCACCTAAAAAGTTGCATGTAATCATGTTTGGGTCCACTGTTCTTTTGGAATGGTTACTGCAACCGGTTCTGTCCCCGGGGACAGAGTGTTCCAAAAGATCTCGGGTATGGAATCATGCCCTTACACTAGCTGAACGGAAGCGTACTGAAGTTACTTCATTTATTCTGTTATGGAACTGCACTTTATCCGTGAACCCAGTCATGCGTGCAACCAAACGCCCTAATATTGCATAATGTCGAATTGAGTGATGAATAACGAGAAGCGCAATCGTTTGAATATTTGATGACATGGAACTACAAAGGCTTATTTTTAATCATGCGATGGACTTCATGCACAATGGCAAGGACACGCGAGTGGGGAATTATCTGTGATCGCTGTGAAATTTAAAGGAAATTATTGTAAATCCAGTGATATTGGTGTTATTATATACATGTATATAGAGAATTTCGCAACCATCGCAGAAAAGTCCTTAGATTCGTGTCCGTATCTTAACCAAATTGCGCCGTTATGTCTCATCCCCGGGTCCGAGTTGCGATGACCACTTTACATGAATCCCTAGAAATATAAAAAAAAATTCTTGGGAGTTTCGCAACGATTACAGAAAATCCCACAAAACCGTGTCCTTACCATTACATTAAAACGTTTTGTCCCCTCTCGTCCAGGGTAGAGATGACCACTTTACATATCCCTAGAAATCATACAGGAAATTGCTGTGACAAAATATTGACAAACTGTTTTTCCAAACACCTGTCTATATGGACCCCAATAGGTACATCCATTGACAATGTTTTGCATTTGCATGGACTAGTGCTGATCTGGAGATAATGCAAATAACGGGTTCAATATAAACGATGAACCAATGCATTCAGCAATATGTGTTCCCTGCGATTCAAAGCGTCAATATATAGATGAGGGAAATACAGCTTTGAGGGAATTAGTTTTAAAAAAGAAGAAAAAGACGAATGAATGTTACTCAATAGCTTCGATTCGTAGAACAATGAATATATGTTTCTCGATTGAAATATATATAATTTTTCAAAGCGTCGATAGATAAATAGATGAGGAAAACAGAGCTACGAAAGAATGAGTTTTTTTATGGCAGTAATAAATACACCTTTGAGGGAAGTAGTTTGTTTATATGGCAATTATTCAATAGCTTCGATTCTTATAACAATAAGTAGTTGTTCTTCGCTTGAAATATACATTAACCGATTGATTCGTTCGAATTTACTTGAACTTCATATTGCAACTATTAATATGTTATTAGGATATAATACACTTAAACGGCTTAAATCTAAAATGTGATGTATTAGCTTTCTCTCGGATTTGCTCATCCAACATTATTGTTTTTCGCATGAAAATACCGATCATTGCAGAATTAGTAATGGAGTAATTTGATATGCGTGCTAAATGGTGTTCTCCTGGCTATTTTCTTTTTCTGGATATGAACTAAATAGTACTTTCTTGTTTTTTTTGTATTTGGTTCTTCTGAATATGACTCTCTGTCTGGATAAATACTAACACCTACTTGAGTTCGCTGAAAAAAGCGAAAATCATTATGAACGTAAACAGCGCGTTTTAAATAACATAATATTGTTTTTTTATCTATCTCTGGACATTGACTAAATAAAACCCCTCATCATGAACGTAAGCGGTGCATCTACACATCACTTGAGCTCCGGCGGCAAGATGAAGAAGGGACCGCATGACCTCGTCGATTTAGTGGTACGCCTCCTCGTTTGATTTGATTTTTTAAAATTCAATTTCATTTTATCAACAAGTATATAGAAAAGTAGTATTATATACATATATGTGATCAAACGCTTTAAACATTTTGTCGATTCAGTGGTTTAGTTCTTTGGGTAGAAAACGTTAATTGTCCTAGAGGGACGCCTATAAATATCAAGGTCTCGGGTTCAAGACTATGGTCAAGGATGTGTTTGCTTGATATTTCGGTTTGTACTCTGATACCAACTTACGGAAGTGCAATTAGTTCTCTTCCTATTGCGGATATCTAAACTCGGCAATAAGTCAACTATTCAAAAGTTTGGGTTTCGTTAAATCATCATTTTCAAATGAACAGAAGACACAGTAAGTTACCCTATATAGCTACGAGAAAATTGATCCTGTACGAATAAAAATAAAATGGTTGATTTTTTAAATTGAAGAAAAAATAAGTAGAAAACATCTCTGGGTTTCGTTACATCAATGTTTTCAAAAAGGAGAAAAATAGTAAATAAAGTAAAAAACTGATAACAGAATAAACAAGTTATGAGAAAGTCGATCCTGTACGGGTATAACTGGATATGTTGATATAGTAATGAGTGTCAAGGCTGGGCTTTGTTCTTAATCAGCATAAAGGGCTGCATACAGGAAATGTGCTTATTGATGTACATGTCATTAAGGTTATGTTTACAGTGCATAATCAATTAAAACCACATGAGCTGTATAACATAAACATCAACAAACGTTGCTCTCTTGATAAAGTATAATATAAGAAGATAATATGGGTATTTGAGAGGTTTCGCGATATTTTTTAGAATGGAATTCAAATTCATTTAGTGGCATCGGGCACAAGTATTTGCCACACTTTGTTCTTTAACGTATTAACAAAACGTATTATTGACAAAAGGGATGTATCGATGTTTTTTATATATTTCAATAGGGTGTCTTTACTGATTTTAATCAACTTATTTATTGCGAGCGTTGATTAAATGACATCGTCACAATAATCCTAAATACAAAATTAGGATTTCAACTCCGAATTTATGCATTTGCTTAAGATAAAAACTTCAGGGGCGCGCATTTCTACCCTCTCCATCCGTTGTAACCTCCTTATTTATTCTATGGTTCCATAAAATCCGTTCCTTTCACTTATATCTATCGAAATGCTTCTCCATTTGGTATCTCGTCGTCGTTGGCAGCATGGTGTCACCTCCTTATTCAACGCGATGCTCGATTGGTCCAAAGGGAGACTTATCTCGGGGCGCACAATGACGACCCGAATAAAAAAAAATCAGTCACCATGTGAAGAAAAATCAGTCACTTTGTGAATGAGATGATTTATGATATAAGACGACGAATTACACAGTGTTTTTTTTTCAGAAAATCCGTTCTTTGCAATTATATTTACAGAAACGCTGCTCTGTTGGTGTTATAGAGGGTTCTGGATTTCGGACAATACACATTTAAAAAAATTAAGAAGAACAAAAAATAAAGTAAATCAAAACACTCACATACAACCTTTGCAAATGGCAACAACTTGTTAATTTATGAGCTTTGAAAATGCACACAGTTTGCATTCAAGCTTTCAAATTATATCATATATGCACTTAAGGACATAAATGTATACTGTCCAAAAGAGCCCCCTCTAGGTTTTACCGTTAGCGTTTGCAGAAAAGCACACTGTTGTGATTAGCATTTAAAAAATCATTGGTTTTCATATTTTCGTATGTTACTCCGTACGTCAATATGTAAAGGATACCCATGAAACCAAATGGTTAAAAATGCAGCAGTTCAAACCGGCCACTTTTCGGCAAATGTGAGATACCCCGTTTGCCATAAACATCAGAATGGCAGATAATGTGCCTCCTTCCATCGTACATTAGTCCACTTAAACAAATCCAATAACAACAAAATTAGCCATTGATACATTTTACATCTTAGTAGACAACATTCGGAACCAAAAACTATAAAGCGATTGGTTTATCAATACATAACACAAGTTTTAAAACTGGGCACTACTGCATAGTGTTGTGGATTTATATTAAACCGCGTAGTGATTATACTGGCGCGAATCGTCCCCATGTAAATAAAGTTAAGTCAGTTGACGTCCAGAGTTTGAAGAGACAACATCTCATTCTACGGCAAC
>LQRL01075360.1:424-12903 GCA_001703475.1 Hydroides elegans
AGATATGTACGAACATGATCCCAATATGCAGCCTTTGAAACCGGATCATCGAGTTGTATTGGGTGAATACAATAATGCCTTTCCACAGTTTGAGCCACAAACCCGTCAAATCGAGAAAACGCGCTTGAAAAATATGAACGTGGATGCAACAGGAATTGACGTAGAGCATAGGCAACCTATTGACGTAGGGTCAAGGCCCTTGCCTCCGCGTCCCCCGATTTTGTGACTGTTACCCTATCAACATTCGGCTCCTGCAGTGGTTGAAATTCATAATGGATCGGGAATTCCCGTGTAGACCTTATTTACAGTAAAGAATGGTCGTTGAATTCAAACATGCAAACCAAGCAAGATATAACATGCCCGATACGCATAACCTTTCCTGATTTTGTATGATTTTTATTTATAAGCTGATGTTAATTAAATGTGATTGTTTTGTATTCTTAAGACATATACCTGTATAAGATATATGGTATAATTTCTTGAATGTATCAGGATACAAATAACGGGCCCCGTGCAACAAGAATGTTATTAAAATGGTCATTTACAGAAGGATTGTCAAGTGACCTAGTATTATATCATCATGACCGCGTTATATTATCATTTCGCAGCATTATATAAGTAGATAACATGGATCAATAAACATGTGACACTTTGCAACTCATTTTGGCGAAACATGTTATATTTGCTAAAGGCATTGTTGCCGGGAGCCTTTCAAATATCATTAAAGCAGTATTGTATATTATCATGATATAGACAATGAACAAATGTCATTTAACACGAACTCATTATTAGGTGTTCATATTATTTAAATTCATCGTTTCAATATGTGCCTGATTAATTTGACGAATAAGTCAAATAAAATTATATTTTTACCTTAATATCATCTTTACTAATTGATATCAATAACACCTTTGAAACTGACAATATATGTTTGCGTAGAATTAACTATTTTCTATATTTAATTGTATATGAATTGCCAAAACACTAGCTCACATTATACCATATGATAGGTATACCATTATATATTGCCTTAAACGAGGCCATATACATTCATATCTATACAAAAATAGTAACAGTCATGTTGATATGTTTATTGGCAACTACTGAATACCATACAGACTTTCATTTGCATCATAATGCTAAAAATACATTGTTGACCATTCTAATTATGTAAACAAAATAAAAATGATTTTGTTTTTGTTATACATGAATTTCGTTAATGAAATAACATATCATCGTGATAGCATACTGCCTGATTGAATCGCAGATAGCTGTCAATGAATAACTATTTCGAAATGATAAACCAGTTTGAATTTAAATATCAGAAAAAAATATGATTTCAACTCGAGCAAATTTGATATGAATCAAAAATAAAGTGCAACATTTAGGCAAATAAGATACAAATGGCGAATATGTAAAAGAATACCAGTTGACTTACTTACATCAACTACACATCTTTGCAGAAAATGTAACAAGCCATTTAAAATTATGAAAGTAAATACATTAGCATATCTTATATATACTAGCATAATTTGCATACATATATATGTACTAATGATCATATCAATTTAATTGAGTATAACATTTGATAAGCATTAGTTAACTTAGCATTTGATTTTCCTTTACTTAGTGGTTATTTTCCTTACAATGACCGTACATATTCAAAATGTTGATATGAAACCTTTTATAAAACTAAACATCGAATAGCGGAATTCGTTCAGAATACTATACAGATGATGTAATTCCGAGTAAATTTAAATAGCTACACATTGACTGTACGCTTTCTGGGATAAGATAAAACAATAATGATACTTTATTTTTTTAAATTTAGACTTACATAAAAACTTAATGGTGATACACTGAATTCATATTTTGTACAAACTCCACTCCTTATCTTATTTTGCTGAAATCAACATTTGCTTATGTTTATGGTGTTTAGAATTGCTTAAAAAAATATAGTCAATGCAGCAGATAGCCAACGTGTCTAAAGCAGTTGGATTAATATCCCAGTGAACATGGTTAGTGGATGACTTGAAGATCCATATAGCTCTGTTCCACCATCCTCTTCCACCCATACCTTTTGATTGGCCTCGCACACAACGGTTGTAGTGATTGAGCTTTGGTCACCTTCACGGTACACGACTTCATCGTCATCATCGGACCATGCCAATACTTCACCAATCTTATTATCATCTAGCATAATGGTGCCTTTTATATTATCTGTTGAACTCAAGCTCTGGCACAGTGCCAATGAGAAGAGATACATACCCCGCCTCGGACACGTGAATTGGTTTGTTGTCTCGGAGAAATGATTACCAATGTTTGTGATGACCCGGTCAAAGATGATGGTTTGTCCGTAAAGATAGGTGCGCGAAGACGTGGCATAGGCGGTGAAAGCAGCTGCTGTACTCTGTGCATCTAAATCATTAAATGAAATAACATATTATATGTTTTTGAATGTATGATAATATACAATGATAATTGCTGTAACCTTAATATTGCAGCCACTGAGACAATTGGTTGTTACAATATTATAATATTTATGATGTGGCATGAAATTTGTTTAATGAAAACCAAACCAACAAATAAAAAGTACGAAATAATAGCATTAATTTACTTATAAACACAATTTTAGGACAATAAAACGGTGAGTTTGACAACTTATTCTCTAGTGTTTCTATGTGTGCTTGCTTTGAGCAAAAAGTCCCTTCTTTCATGATTGCTGACCATGATTTGTTTATGATTAAGAATTATTATTTTCATTTTTTAAATAAATATTATCATTGTCAAAATTATAATAATAATAAAAACACGAATATTAATTAGTTAGTGTTTTTACCATTGTAGAACATCCTAATTGTAGTTCATTAAATTATAGAACATTTATAAATCAATAAATAGAGCGTGGCACAGTAAGATCAAATCGACATATCCAAATCAATTATTTAAATAACATCCCCATAATAATTAGTTTTGAGGTCAATATGCAAATCAATATTTCATTTGTTTAGAATAATAATGTTTGTAATATTTCATATGTAATTATGCAATGTATACACATACTTGAACTTTATTCTGTCTGTAAAGCACCTACCTTCTAATTCAGCGTTTTGTTCTGTATAAGAAGAAAAATCGATAGTGTAGACAAAACATACACATTTTTGCAGCAATGTTGCATCTATTATATGAATTATATTCTGTCAAAATATTATTTTGAACAAACAACTGAATGAAATGTTTATCATCAGAACATACTGTGACTATTCAGATCTGCAAAATATATGTATTTTCTTTCGGTTATTGATCTGACGAATATGTGTTGTATTCATTTCTATTAACAGCACACTTACGTTCTAGCTCAGAGACTTTTTGCTGAAACTCGGCGTTTTGTTCTGCAACAAAAATAAATGGACCATATTCAAGGAAATAGCATAAAGTTGTTTAGGCAAAATTTCTTATTTGGATTTTAATATCTAGAAAATATTCTTGTATTGTTGTCATTTGTTGATTGGTTTGTTGGATACACATATTTGATATTTTAAGCATACTTACCCTCTAGTTGAAGTCGAAAAGCTGTGTTTTGCTCTGTACCAAATAAATAATAGATAGTTCAGAAAAATTAAAATAAAATGTTAATTGTCGTTAACTCTTATATCTGAAAAGAACCTAATTTATTTTAACCATTTCGAATAACACCAAAAATCAAATATCTGGCACATATTTCATTTGAGTATTCCATTGTCAAAAATGCTGATCCTACTATCTATGAGATATATTATGTCTTTTGACTTTAAAAGAGCAAATTACCACGAAAACGACAATAATACTCTAAGAAAAATATATTTATGTTCCAACTTCTCCACAACTCATACTCCGTTCATACATAAATCGAGAATATATTATTTATAGTTTTCTTTCAAAACGGAGTCCATAATATGATATATTAAGTCGGGGAAGTATTAAATGTTTGGAAAAGCTATCATGCAGACCAATGGCAAGACAAATACGGAAGATTCATTTATGAGACGATTATCTGTTCGACGAATTATATGAAATAGTCCGCACCCTTGCATATTGAATGGCTTATTTTGTCTGCTTCTTGAAGTTTAGCATTATCTTTCAAATAAAACCAAGCCGAATGCCATGTTGTTTGACCAAATATGGTTTTTGCTATTCACCATAATGACAAACATTGAGAACGCCCCACCCTTACGGTAAGTTTGCGATGTTATGCTAAGAATGTGTAGCCCATTGAGGGCGACTGATTTCATGAATAAGTGATATTGCCAAATTTACATCATTTTGTTAATAACCTAGTGAAATAGATTTCAGAATATTATTTAAAAAGCCTTGAGAGATGTGGAGAATTTAGATACATAATGTGGCGTTTACAGCGCGTTCATATATTAAATAGATCAAAAGTTATCGAAGGAAACAACTTGGCAAGTTGTATCTAAGTATTAATAATGAATAACATAAAGCTATATATTTTAATGTGGAACTTGAAATATACATGTGCAAAACCTTGCCTGATTGACCAAAATGTAACTTAATTCTGTGTCCTTCAATAAACACGTTACACCTATACTGGGAACAAAATTTACATAATCAACGCAATAAACAGCGATGACGTTTTTATGTATACTGTAACATTAACTCTATCCTACCCTTAATATTTCCTGTTATACGGGCTTCAAACAACCATTGATAATACTAGAAGTACCCTATTCAAAACAGACCCGGGCTATAAATTAATCAGTAAGTAATATGTGACTCTTTTTTACGATTACCACTGTGTGTTTCGTTTCACTTATTTTTTGTTCAGTTTTTCTAAACTCATAAACAATGTTCATTTATGAAACCTTATTATGAATCGATTCGAAGTCCAATTAGGCAAAACTAATTCTCTAGTGCTTCTATGTGTGCTTACCTTGAGCACAAAACCTTTCTTTCATGATTGCTGGCCATGATTTGTTAATGATAAAGCACTATTATTTTCATTTGTTTTATAAATATTATCAATGTCAAAATAATAATAATAATAATAACACGAATATTAATTAGTGTTTTTTACGATTCTAGAACATCCAAATAGTAGTTCATTAAATTATAGAACATTTAGAAATCAATAAATAGAGCGTGGCACAGTAAGATCAAATCGACATATCCAAATCAATTATTTGAATAAAATCCCCATAATAATTAGTTTTGAGGTCAATATGCAATTCAATATTTCATTCGTTCAGAATAGTAATGTTTGTAATATTTCATATGTAATTATGCAATGTATACACATACATGAACTTTATTCTGTCTGTAAAGCACTTACCTTCTAATTCAGAAACTTGGTTTTGAAATTCAGCGTTTTGTTCTGTATAAAAAGAAATATCGATAGTGTAGACAAAACATACACATTTTTGGAGCAATGTTGCATCTATTATATGAATTATATCCTGTCAAAATATTATTTTGAACAAACAACTGAATGAAAGGTTTATCATCAGAACATACTGTGACTATTCAGATCTGCAAAATATATTTATTTTCTTTCGGTTATTGATCTGACGAATATGTGTTGTATTCATTTATATTAACAGCACACTTACGTTCTAGTATATATTCTTGTATTGTTGTCATTTGTTGATTGGTTTGTTGGATACACATATTTGATATTTTAAGCAATCCTGTGAGTTGCATAAAGACACACAGTCTGTGGCCCCGGACCGACTACTCAACTAAATGTTTTTATGGCATTTTATTTTAGAGAAACGTGTCCTTATATATTCTTAACTGATATTACTTGATGTTGATCCTCAAATATGCACAGAAGCATAGAAATACTCCTTTAAACTTTATGATAGCATGAATTTATAACTTTGAATGTTGCGTGTCCACTATCTATACAATATCTGATTGAATTAAAAGCACCATCAATATAATCTCTCTGAAAAGAACGATACTTTTGGAAAATAAAAATAAGAAATTCAATTTTAAATTGCTTGACATATTGTGGCTAGATATTTTACATGTGAACATATAGTATGTGATTATAATTCAATTGCTTAAGTGTATGCACTTCGTTTTATATTCAATATCAACATGAATTTCTTAAAAAGAGCCATATTTAGAAGAAGAAAAAATGTGCAATTAAGGATTGAAAGATTACAATACAACAAAATCCCATTGTAAATCGCTAAATGAATGATGGCTAGTTATCATGCGTTTGAACATGTGATAATTAATCATTTGTTAAAATGTATACACTCCATCATATATTCAACATCAATAATAATTTCTTTACATGAGTCATGTTTAGAAAAAGATATACAAATAAAGATTGAATTAATAAAAAACAAAAGAATGTCTTTGTAAATTGAAGACTTATTCACAAATGTGAAATTAGTGTAAAATATAAATGATTCTAACAAAGATATAATTTAAACCTTTCTGCTTGCACGTTATATCATATAAAAGGATACATGATAAAATCCATGAATTAATTACAATATATTTTATGTAAATGATGTGCAAATATAAGCTTATATATATAAAAGGTTATTACAAGCTATCTTGCTGACATATTGAATGAATTAAAATAAATAATTTCTAATGTAAAATAATCCTCATTGGATTTAGCGTGTTTTAATTATACCGACAAAATAATCATAACATACCCTCTAATGTTTGTCCGAGCCGACGGTTTTCCTCTTCCAATGCCATAAGTCGATTTTCAATTACATTTGAACTGATGTGACTGTCTTTAATTGTACTTTGCGCTTCAACCGCATGTATACATTGAAATATACATATGAACATATGAATATCCATTTCGATTTTTGAGTGAAATTATGTTTCATCAAAGTTGTGTCTGAATGAAATAAAATATCTACATTTAGTTATCAATTTATTGATAAGGAAGTTAATTCTGTGTTATTTCAACATTAAGTGAAAGCGAACGGGAGAACAAGTTTAACAAATAGGCAAAAGACAATTCAAAGGTAGAGTGCATTAAGTGTAAGATATGCATACAAATATTGGCATATTGGCAATTTGGCACATGAGTTATTGAAGTAGTTAAAACAACAATGTGTAAAGCAAATACAGGATTTGCTCTGTAAGCGGCTAAATAATAGTAGATTGGCGTTGGACATTTCTCCGATAAATGCACATATCGTTAGGTGTAGCGCGCTAAAGATATACATTATTTCTCTCATATATTTAGTACCAACTAATGTTTCCTACATGAAAAGAGAACTCCTTTATGCCATAGCATAATGTTATACCATGAAAAGGGAACTGCTTTATGCTATAGCATAATGTTATAGCAAAATTATAATTAATGTGCAATCTCTTCATATTTGTTCTTTTTTTCATGTTATATACATGAGTTGATTTTAAGTATTAGTAAATGCTTTGATAAAGGATTGTTATCATGTAGTTTTATTTCTCTCAATCATATAAATAGCATTAACTTTGTATTTGGTTGCTGATTTCTGATAGTGCTTAGTTGATTCCTTGACGCTTAATGCAATATCAGGATAAATTTCTAAAACGGCTCTCAAGATATGATTTAATGTTCGTAAAATATCGATACCTAATATGTTTTCGCTCCTGTTATCATATTGAATTATGTAAAGGTTCTATTTATATTTATTTTCGAATCTGAACTGTTTGCAACAAAATCTTTATATTGTTTGATTAAAATTTTAGATTGAATAAGATAATTGCAATGTATATATCTTTATGAATTAACAATATAAAGCCTATTCAGAACACAACGGTACACTTGTCCTTAATCGCATGTCCTCAATTATTTGCGCACGAAAGATAAAAGTAGTAGAACCCTTGGAATGTTTAACTTGGTCACAATTGCGAGATTTAAGTCGTGTTTGTGGAATAACATGAACACTCAGTGCTAATTCTATTCAGCGTGATATGAATGAGCCTTTCTCTAAACAAATCGTGAATAATGAGTGTTTATAAATAAACTTTGAAGACAAAATTATAAGCCACAAATAGTTCGTTTCCTCATGCTGTGCTGTAATATAGCATATGTTTTAGTCCACATTTATATACAAGAATCTTCTGACAAAGTCATTGTCTCTCAGAGCATTATGAGAGGAAGTACTCACGTTTCATTTAAAATTAGAACAAAATCTGAAATTTATGTTTCATGAACATGCCAAATATAATGAAACAGGAATGATATAAATTAACATCCCAACCTTTGTTTGAAACATGATAGGAATAATAACTCAAGAATTCCTATTAAAACTGTTATTTGCCCGAGGGGTAGATCCAAAGTCACTGTTATTCAAAAGAGTCTTTTGAAATACTACTTAAGTAGGGTTAATAGTTTTTTATATAAACATTGATTTATTTACTCCTTTAGACGTCTGACATTTACATTTGAAATGTCGTAATTGCTCTGTAGATATGTTTCAAACTTTGTATTTTGTCGTATCAATACCAACGCAGTCCACCACATAATTCTGAATATTTACTAACAAATTTTAAAGTTTAATTCACCTCATTAAAGCTTATGCTAATCACACCATAATCGGGACTCCTTTGCAAATATGTCCTCGTAATTTTTGCACTCGTTTTTTTTTCGTCATATTAAACATTTTTAATAAACTCGTTTGTTGAACTGGATTAAACTGCATTCGTAAGCTGAATAAAAACAATTTACCAGCAGAAATCCCACAGAAACCAACTCTATCATGACACAATTCATATATCGAACATTTGTTTTCGCATTATAAATTAAAACACTTTGATTCGTTAGATCAAGGAACAATCGCCCAAATAAAACCCCAAATATCCACGAACACTATTGTCAGCAAATATCAGCATTTAAATCCAAATATATGATCATAAAGATATTTCAATCCGGGCCACCAATATGAAGGGAGGAGGTAATTGTCAGACATACGTGAGCACAGAAATAAGGACTTAAGTAAAACAATCGATGAACATGAATTGTGTTAAATAATGTCGAGTAAAAATGGGAATACAGAGTCTGTTATGTCCTCATAATCTATGACATTAGAAATAGTAATGATAAATTGACGATGTAACGGTTTACCGCTGACCTTGCATGTAACTACAACACGTTATGACAAAAATATCGTTACCATATTATACGTTACGATAAATGAATATGACATCGTAACTCACTAAAACTCTAGTTACTAAAGACGTACATGATAAAAAAAATATACCTTTATTGTGATGTAAAAATGGCACTATTTAGGTAAACCACTAGTCAGTACAAAGTTACGAAAAATTACATAATCATTCTAGGCGAGCATTAGTTTGATGACGTCGTTATTGACGAACGTGGACACTGGATATATACTAATGGAGTTGGGAAGATCCACTTGTTGGTCAGGCGGAATAGCTCAAGGATTTGCGTCCAGTCAAAGCTGCTCCGGTGCGTTCGATCTTAAATTCCGCACAGAGCCAGTTTTATCTTATTGAAATTATGCTGCCATCGGTTTTCACCAAAATTATAAAGTTACTACACAATTTGCATTTACATAAAATAATTTTCTGGTTAATTTTGTCGTAAAAGATGCTTCAAATAAGTAATAAAGGACAATTATGAATCGTTTGATGAAATAAGCATAATCCATCTGCTGTTGATAGAATAAGTTTACATGCTTGCTATACTTCTTTATCTGTAACCCAAGAGTGTAGTTGGAGCGACTTAGAAACTTATTGATATGGCATAGAGTAAAAAGCCTCATAAGTAGTGAATATATATACAAATGTAACAGACCGTGATCTTGTTATCCTCAAACGTTAATAGTCCATTGAAGTGGTGTGAGTATATTTTCGAGGACAATTAGCAAGCGTAGGGTTTTCTAATATATATGCTCATTGAGGAAATATATTTATTTTAACATTATTTAAGTTAATTGTGCTGCTGATATTTTGAACATTTCTTTTTGCGGTATTGATACACATTTGGATTAGAGTTAAGATCATTTAGATATTTCGTCTTTTTAATATGTCGCATAAAACCAGTTTTTGTAGCTTCTCCCGTCCTTTAGTCCTTGATAATAGAATATGGGTTTATTATCATTATTAATTGTTAACGTTAGTCTTAATTAGTCCATAGTTTTTTCATTCAATCGCTACTGGATATCTAGTTAATGTGGTAATATTTCGAGCTTCATTTCTCTCTGAAAAAAATATAAGTCAAATCAAAATCTATACAATGATAGCATAATCGGCTGTATTATATATTTATTCAGGAACTTCTTAAAATCAAACTTGTGCACTTTCGGGATTGTACATTTGTTTTTTTTTTTTGAAAGAATTTACAATTATAAATATCTAGAATATGTTAACAATTTCATCATTAAACTTTGTGCTCTATGATGCAATGCAAGCACCAAAGACATGTTATCAATACGAAAGCTATCACATAAGCGACATCTTGCAATTGAAAAACATGCTCGATATAATTGTCATTGGAAGGACACAAATATCTACAACTCGATGCATTCAACGGATGCAAAACGGGGGTGATGGGTATGCTGTATCTTGCGATTAGGTAAGCATGTTCGATTTAATTGCCATCGGAAGGATATGAAATGTTATGTGTTTCATTTATATGCCATGCAGTATTATGATATGCTGCTTGTTGTAATTGAGTTCTATTATATTAGTTCTTTATACGCTTAAGTACACTGTGCTCATATTGTAGCTTTCGTTCACCATTTTCCTTCTCGAGGTGTTCATGTATTCTATTGAGATATTTAAATGGAGATTACATATATGTCTATATTATGTACATATTTTTTGGTTGGTGTATAGTTTACCTGTCAAATAAAACATCGTCCCGAAATCTTTGGAATCGTTGAAAACTTAAATATTGATAATTAGAAACCGGATGTTGACATATCTGTATCGGGTTTGTGAGCCCGTTAAACATATTTGACCCATTGTTATTCAATCGTTCATCTAAAATATTAAATTAACAATACATTTAAATATATCAATGTTTATGTGTAATGCTGGGGTTTGGATATACTTCGCAAGATATCAGCTTTAAAAGAATAATATGACAATTCAATATGGTATCGTGCAGCTTTGAATTTACATTCAACAAGGTATTCCTAAAATTCGATACGAAACGTTGAGTAATGGAATAAATCATCGCCAACATTCACATTCGTTAAGTTTCATTAAAAAAATAAAGTATCAGCTTTGCGCTCAACAACAGAATAATTGATATTTAAGTTCTTCTTGATCTTGCATGAGGAGAAGCATGTTTTAGCCATGTTTGGGCAATAAATTGACTCAGTTTGACCGTTTAGATCATGGCTAGCCCACTCTGCTGCTTTTCTTTCTCTCGTTGCAATAATTTGTATTTTATATCTGATTTTAACAGTCTTTATGTGTTTTTGATTTTTAGATAATTTCCAGTGACTATGTACGAAACATTACAGTAGTAGCTAGTCTATACTCATTATTCAGGTTTTGCAATGTTTCATATGCGTATATTTGAATGATACAGGTATAAATCTGAAATTATTTATAAACTATAAAGTCTATAAATTTGCAAAAGAAAATAAGACAAATAGCAGTCCTTCAAATAATGATCAACATTTTACTCATTTTTTTTTATTTTCATTGATTGTTGTGAGTTTAAAAAGTAATTATTTTAAACTGTGAAACTCGAAATATTTATTTTATCGTTTGAATTTCGTCTTCATGTTTAATTTTGAATAAGCACACTAAAATCATGCCTCCATTTCAGCCAATATGCAGTTTGGCTATAATATTAAAGCCATCTGCAGATTGGCTTATTGAACCAGTCAATCTGTGGTATGACACAGATGGGCTTACTTATTCCAGCCTAACTACAGATCGGCTAGGACGACAGATTGGCGGTAACAATAGTTATCCTCGGTACTACAGTAATGCCGATAACCATTTCAGGTAGAAATCTCGTGTTGTCCGAGAATTCACAAAAACATAAACAAAGATTTTCAGCTTCGTTTAAAGTCATTCATTTCAAATATTTCAACATTTGACTGAAAAATTTAGTAGAGTATTTAAATCTGGTAAGATTTTTCTATCTGTAGATTTTATTTAAGATAATTTTGATGAACGACAAAAACATATCAAAGTTTATATTTTCGGACGGATACAATTTTTCAAAAACAATGGCCTTTGTTTCCGTCTAACACATGGAGATAATGTGCAGGCTCGGACCCCCCTGGTTTTGGAGGTCGGGGTCCCCACATTTTCGAACCTTCTACATATATATACTCGTACCTGTTCTGGCCAATGGATGGATTTTTGTTTGGGCCCCAGGTTTTTTAGGCCCCAACCCAAAAGTTGGGGGCCTATAGAGTTGGGGTGTCCGTCTGTCCGTCCGTCTGTCTGTCTGTCATCGCTTTCTTGTACGGGCTAGAACTTTTGAACGGAAGGTCATAGAGACTTGGTTATAGGCTCAAATG
>LQRL01075376.1:0-26380 GCA_001703475.1 Hydroides elegans
GGTAGCCTAAAATCGATTTCAGATCGGGGGTAGCTTCAAGTTGGGGGTAGCTTGAAAAAGAAGAAGAAAAGAAAGTTTGGCTTTGAATCATGCAAATTAAATCGGCGTCAAGGTTGGAAGGCAGAAAATCGCCAGCAGTATAAATTTAATTATGTTGGGTTAGGGCTTGTTTAACGGTCAGCAGCAGCGGTCAATATATGTCCTTTATAAGGTTATAATTTACATATTTGCATATAAAAATTGCCCCTACTGTCCCTTGTCCCTTGAAAACTGTTCCTAAGGAGGCATCACAGCTTACAAATTTATCATATATTATTATGTTTATCAGAATATATCTATATATAGTTAATACATTTAAGTACATTCCTTCAATAGCTGATTATTGAATCTGATAATAAACTTAGCTCATTAGATATATGAACATCTGTAAATTGATTTCATAGAACCCATTTACAAAACCATTACCTGATTGTATTCAATAGAAACTTTAATCCATAATCATATTCTTACTTTTGCTCCTTACACATCGATATTCATTTTGGTCATTGGATAGAAGTTTATATCTAATATTATAAGCCATTTTGAATTTTCAATATCAAAGTAAAGACTAAATATAGATGGGATTAACTCATAATACTTCCTTATATTATGCTGTACACGATTTGCATATATTTTTTTGTAGTGTTTGCCAAGTAAAAAAGTAATATTTTGACAGAGTAACGAACTAAACTTCCATATTTAAAGACGTACACGGTACGTTTAGTTGAAGTCCTTCAAGTCTATTAATTCAAATTGATATATACTGTTGTATGTTTGTTATTAAACGTGTCATCTTGGACTTTATAACAAGTTTCATTTCCTTGTAACATATAAAAGACACATTAAGGTAGTGAAACTCTAACAATTCGGATGAAAGGAAAGGCGTTGGTTAGAAAGTATCTATTTGGTATTGGTTGCCAAGAAAACAAGTAAGTATCATATCGATAGAGTAGAATTCTAATGAATGGAACTTTATATTATATTTAAATGCATACATGATAAGTTTAGAATGTTTCTATAAGTTTAGTTTCAAGTTGATATCAATTGTTATTCAGTCGTTATCAACATATTTGAATTTATAATAGGTTCCATATCCTTGTATTTTGATATATAAAACACTCATTCATGTAATGCAGGTCACAATAAGATCACTATTCAGATTAAAGGGAATACAATGGATAGATTATATTCAAGAGGATCTATTACAGTTTCTTAAACAAAATGGGACCACAAACTTATAATAAAATCATGTAATTAAAACCTTCTCACATTAAACACCTCAATAAAATAACCAGTGTATTCTTTCCTGTCACACAGTAACTTTATGTTTATCAAGTAAGTCAAATACAACACTGGCATATTACAACTGGCTATTCTTATACAGCGACAAACATGTTGCAGTAAAATATATTTTGTGTATTGACTTAAATATACTATGTGTTTTATATAAATGTCAAAGCTGTTTCGAGTTAAATAACAACAACATGCACATTGGATTGATTGAATCACCAAGTATATTACAAATTATATAACTATTATTTTTGATGAATGTAACGTCGTTGTACATATTTGTACAATTATTATCCTTCGAAGTTTTTTATATAATATATTTTTAATACTGACGAGCAAAAGAAACTTTACAATCGATATTTAGTATATTTCAAAAACGGTTACAGGTACGCAGACAAAAAAATTGGCTGAATGAATTCACAGTAAACAGCAGCAGAATACTGAAGTTTCAAAACCGTAATGAATTTTTACCTTAAGTAAATTGCATAAAAAGTATTCACGTACTCAATAACGAGTGTGTCCACCCCGTGCCCTGGTCAAAGCAGCGACTCTTCTTGGCTTAGTGGCATAAATTGTTCCACTCATCAATGAGCATCTGGCGCAGCTGGCGTAAATTTTGGGGTCCTGGTTGTCTGGATCGCACCCTCCGATCCAGAAGACCCCACAGGTGCTCTATCGGATTCAGGTCTGGGCTGTAGGCTGGCCAGGGAAGATCAACAATGTTGTTGATCTGCAGATGATCTATGGTACGCCTGGCTGCATGTGGACGTGCGTTAGCATGCATAAAAACGCCATTTGAATTGTTCCGGAAGTAGGGTAGAACGTGCGGTGTCACGACTTCATCGATGAATCGATGTGATGTCAAATTATCCTCGATTACAACCAGTTGAGAGCGCCAACCGAATTTAATGGCTCCCCAAACCATTATGGATCCGCCTCCAAACCGATCAACTTCACGAACGTTGATACGTTGAAATGTTTGTCGGCCGTCAGCTTGAAAAAGACGATACCGAGACTCGTCGCTGAATACCACACGCCTCCAGTTCTGTAAACCCCGTTGTGCTTGGCCATGGTTAGCGGCACATTGTGCCCGATTGCGCATCCTTTGCTCAGTCAAGACGAGTCCGACGTAAGGTCGGTACGCACGAATTTGTCTTGCGAAAAGACGTCTGCAGACCGTAAGCCGACTTATTCGTTTAATGTTGCGCCCTGGTGTCTCTCCCGCTGTTTGTGTTGCTGTCCTGAACGGATTTTGAACGTGATCGCGGACAATCGCTCGATCCTGGCGCGCTGACGTCACGTGTGGTCTGCCGCTCCGTGGGCGATCGGCGATTGTTCCTGTGGCTTAATGGCGGTCTTGAAGATTATAAACCGTCGCCCTACTTCACCCAAACCGCTGAGCAACGCGTGCTGCTGATATGCCACATTCCAGCATACCCATGGCTCGTTCCCTTTCTTCTTTGGAGAGGCGTGGCATGTTTCGTGTACGTTTTTCGCCTAAAAGTTGATTTAGCCACTTAACGCGTTTTCCTTTCCGAAACGTTTCAGAGCAAAAAGAATGTTGCGTCATTGATTCTTGACCGAGTACCGTGTGGAATAGGGTATTGGTCGAATCGCGGTACTGTTTGTTAACGAAACATTGCACGGTTGAATGAACATGCCAAGTTGTGTAGAAGTGACCACACATGTTGTGTGTAGAATTAGACATATTTGTTCCTTTGCTCAAAAGTTATTTAAACAATACTTTGTCAAGTTTCTTTTGCCCTTCAGTATACATATTTGAAAATTAGTTTCTATATCTCTTCATTCGACATATAACTTTCTCGAATTCACTTCGGTGTCTAAAGTTATAGTTTACTACTCATTGCTTTGGTAAGATGTCGTGTATTTTATCGTTCGATTTCTGAATTCTACTAAACAGTCTTTACAAATATTGAGTCTGCGCCGGTCAAGAGCCATGAGGTTAAGCTGCTGTAGACTTACTTGGTACTTGGAGACCTGGTTTGATTATACATAGAATTCTCTTTTGGATGTTTTTGAGTTTGTCTTTCTGGTTTTGAGTAAGGCTGGTCGCCTATACCGGGGCCGCGTATTTGCATACATATCATCCGGGTATAGAATTTGACTTTTTTTTGCTTGCGCCTGATTTTCTTAATATTTTGAGGAAATAGATTCGTTTCCGTGCTTCTTTCGTCCCAGTTCTCATATTTATTAAAGGTCAATATGTTCATTTTTAAAGTAAAAAATCGCCCTCGTAGGACCGCATTTTACTGTCGATTATGTTTCTGAGCCGTCGATATTCACTAGAGTTCCCTTTTATTAGGGCTGAATGGCTCTGTATCTCATCCACACGATGCATTGGTGTCTAGTCCACCTGTGATATTGCATAGAACAATAGGGATTTTTCATTCTTTCCTATAGTCCTAGATTTAGTTTCTTGGATTTAGCCTTTGCTATATTTCCGCTTTATTTTTGGCTCGCATATAAAGGCGTTGTGATCTGATTTCTCCACATGGGGCAAAATGGTTGTATCTTCCCCTAGAACATGTGTCAAATGTCATTTCTTTATAATTGTATTCATAGATATGTTATAGTTATTTGACTTGAGACTGTCTAATTGTGGAATCCTACTTCAAACTGGTTTAAGACACCCTGGACCCTACCACTGCCTCTTCAGGGACGACGCGCAAGACGACGAGGTGTTCTAACCCATATCTTAACGAGTTCACCTCACTTGAGGGATTGTTTTCTGTATATGTTAAAAATAACTAAAACAACTACTGAAAGCGCGAATGAAACACTCATATATAATATATAAAACTTTATTTACAAAACATATGTTAATAACAACACATTTTAAAAGCAAATATCTAACACAATTAATTGCAAATAGTAAAAGGTGCATGGTCATTTCAAATAACACAAGCTTGCACCAACCCCGAAAGCAAAAAAACATATTCAAAAGGTACTCCGATTGTCTTTAAAATGCCTGCTTCAACATTATTCTGACCAAGAGACTTCATTGTATTTTTTGCATAGTATATCTTAAAAACATTCATTAGGATTTTTTTACAATTGATTGTCTAAAAAATGCCTGCTTCAACATTATTCTGACCAAGAGACTTCATTGTATTTTTTGCATAGTATATCTTAAAAACATTCATTAGGATTTTTTACGAGTAGATACCGTCTTTCGTTATGAAATTTATAATAATATATAAAATGTCTTCAAGGATATATGTTTGCTTTGCGAAAGGTGTGACATTAGCTATTTTTATAGCTAATCACTGGTCTTTTCTTACATGTTTATGATGAGCTTAGATTAGCAAAGATGAGTTAAGTTGCTTCAGGTCATTGAAATATTGATAAACAATCTCATTCCTTAAACCTTAGAATTTTTTATCGTTATTTCAGCAGGCTGGAACCAAATTTCTGATTTTGTTTTGCTGTGAAGATTTCAAAAATGAAATAAATTAATAATTGCTGAAATTTCGATTTGGGGTTTAACAGAGCAGGGGCCTTCTTTAAACCTTTTTAACATGCATTTGTGCATTTTCATTTCTCACTAAACTATTATGATCTGATGCATAAATGAAATATTGTCCCTAAAAGCGAAACAATTATTAATTTATTTCATTTTTAAAATTTTCATAGCAAAACAAAGTCAAAAATTCGATTCCAGCCTGCTGAAATAACGATAAAAGATTCTATGTGAAATGCATAACCAGACATTCCCAAAACATCGTTACGAATGCAAAATGTCATAGTGATTATTGATTATGAAATGCTATATACAAAACCAATCAATATATATATTGAGACATTTTCATTTATTTCAGATAATCAATATATATGGAGACAATTTTCATTTATTTCAGAAACTAATTTAAAATACAGTTACGAATTTCATCAAGCAATACGCAAATTCTGCCTAGGTTTTGTCATTCAGTCCTATGCATACAATGTTTTGTGAATAATTTTAAATCCCATATATTACAGTTTGATTTTGGGTGTTGGTTTAAAATATACAAATAATTCTATAACGCTATGCATACACTACATATATACATATCTATTGTATTGCTACTACTTTTATCCAAGTCAAATCGGCTCTCTAATGGGATCTCACTCCAATCTATCGACTCATGATAAAAATGCATCCAAGAGGTATCAGTGTATCAAGAAATAAACATTCATTTTTCTACGATGTCTTAAACCCGATGTTTTAAGTATGTGTTATTCAACAAGTGTATTAAGCAATGTACATGTATTTTGTAAACAAGTTCATCAGCACACAGTATGTTAAGCGATGTACAAACAGTGTCATCAAAACAGTCATGTGAGTAATGTACATTTAAGTTTCAACAAAGCCATGTCAACCCAATGTACTAAGCAACGTTAATTAAGTTTTATTACAACGTCTTTAACCAAATGTATTCAACGATATAATTTTATTTAACAATTTAACAAGTTCATCAACACACAGTATGTTAAGCAATGTACAAACAGTGTCATCAAAACAGTCATGTGAGTAGTGTACATGTAAGTTTCAACAAAGCCATCTCAACCCAATGTACTAAGCAACGTTAATTAAGTTTTATTACAACGTCTTTAACCAAATGTATTCAATGATATAATTTAATTTAACATTCTCATCAACACAGTGTATCAAAAATGTAGTTATGATTTTACGAATGTCATCAACTCAGTGTATTAAGCGACACACATATATATAGTTTCAGGGTGTAGCATAAGCCAGAATTCTGCCTCGGTAATTTTTCGAGGGTTCCTGAAATTGCCTCGAAAATGTGTCCAAGGTACCTAAATTATACCTCGATAAAATCGATTTGTCCCTCAGTAATTTTTCGAGGGTACCTCCATTCTGCCTCGGTAATCTTGATTTACCCTCGAAATTACCGAGGGTTTCGACCCTTATGCTACACCCTGTAGTTTTAAACAATATTTTATATCATATAATGACATGTGCCCTTCAACACTCTTACTAAAACAGTGGTTCAAACATTGTACATGTTGATGCATATGTCATGTCAACAATGCCATCAACACGATGTATTAAACAATGTACATGTATTTTGAACGATGTCATCAACCCGATGTATTACGCAATGTATATGTATAAATTATGCCATCAACGGGGTGCATTAAGCAATGTGCATGTATTTCCTACTATGCCGCGGATACGTTGCATCTAACAATGAACATTGAAAGGATTTTTCAACAATGCCATCAACGCCGTTTTCGGCACAACCATCAGCACAGTGTATTAAGCAATGTACATGTACATATTATATTACTATGTAAATATAGTATCACTGTATTAAGTAAAGTACGCATAATGTTCCAACAATGAAATCAACCAACCGTTTGACTATTGTCCACTATATTGCGGTTGAGTTGGAGCAGGGCCGATACAGCGATGGATTTCGATTCATCGGGACTTTTTAATTCCTGGTGCGGGTATGTATCAAAAGGATACGAAGGTGGATAGGATATCGGATTGGATCCAGCAACTTGTACTTGATTGGGAACCGGGTTGGGTAGTGCATTGTGTACTTGGTTCGGTATTGAATTTGGTAAAGTACTCTGTACTTGATTAAGTAATTGGTTCGATACTGGATTCGGTGGTGTACTATGAACTGGATTGAGTACTTGGTTGTGGCCTGGATTAGACATCTGCGTTTGCAAACGTGTTGCATTAAACGGCTCGCTTCCAGTTTGTACCATTGTTGCAGTAGCCAGTCTGTTGACATCAATACCATGTTCTTCTAGTACAGCAGGATCTACTTCGGTTGCTACTATAGTGTAGGATTGATTGGTGTCCGGATCTATGGCAGTCATGGTTTCATTAGGTACATATTTACTTGCTGAAGCAGCTGCGTATGCACTTACGGGCGCGGATGCATATGCACTTATTGACGCGTTACGTAAATTGGTTGGTACATTGATTGTTTGTGAACTATTAATCGGATGGTGGACGACAGTTTGTGATTGTTCTGTTCCGTCATCAATGACAATCGGTGACGTCTCATTAGTGACCATTGTTGGCAAAGTAACCGGTGTTTGCCTAGCAACCGATGTTTGTCTGACAACCGATGGCTGCATAGCAACAGGTGTTTGCATAGCAGCCGCGTCCACGTTATTCTCGGGTGCTTCCGAAGTGCTTGGAAACAGAGGGGCATTTTCGCTGAACAATACTGTTGCCCTTTCTCGGACAACTTTCGCAGCAAGCTCTTTGAATTTCGATAAAGGAATAAATTGATGTTCTTGTTCCGTGAGAGTATGAAGTTGCGTGGGTTGAGATGCAACGGCATTGTTGCTTGGTTGCGAAGGATTGACGTGAGATGGGGCCACGGCCATAGGTTGGTGAGCTGACTCGGTTTGGGGTGTATTTGCCAGTTGTGTTTCTGCGGTGTAATTGGCGAACGGAATAACTCCGGTTGGGGTGGGTGAAGGTGTGGATTTGGGACTCCGAATCGCAGAATGCCCATTGGTGACTGTATTTGAAACGCGATTACCGTTTTGCTCAGCAGTATCACCACTGTAGTTCGCGAAGGGAATTACCAGTGTTCTTGAAGGGGAGGGAGTAGAATCCGGGCTCAGTATCACAGGACGACCAACGGTGACCTCATTATTATTGGTCGTTACTGCATTTAAGACACACTTTCCGTTTTGATTGCTAAGGTGTTGTTTCAAAATACTCTCCATTTTCTCCTTCAATGACTGAAGCTGTTTTACGTGATATCTCAAAGAGGTTCGCCTTGATTCCTGTTCAAGACTTTCCTGTAAATGTTTAATTCAATGGTAATATAGAATGAACTAATAAAACTGTATGCAGTAATCATGACTGATTTTACTTCTGATATAAGATTGTTTTTAAAATCAACGTTACTCATATTCATAAGCTATGGGCTTTCGCCGAGTTTTGATAGCTTAATCGAATAATTAACATATTTTCTACGTACATAAAAGTTCTAGCTATACATAGTGTTTCCTTGCTCTGATATGTAAAAAAATATACTCATGAATATTCACCGTATTCGAACAATACACACGTAATCTGCGAGAAAAAAACATGAAAATAAAAAAAACTCTCCTTAGTATATTTATGCATGGGACCCATCCAGCATATTTGGCACATAATATGTTTCACTTGGCACATAGAAAATCTGATATCTACCTTAATTAATGAAGCTTCTTTCTCCTTCTCCTTTTCCCTGCTCTTCTGGGCTGCTTTCCTATTTGTCAACCGCCTCTTATCTTTTCTGTCTTTTTCCTTCTGCAACCCAAAATATACGGATTTGAAATAAATTATCAAACCGAAATGTTTTTTTTTTATGTCAATTTTCCTGTCACATCAACTATTCAAAATAATTTATACGCTATTGTATATTAACGGATTAAACAGTTTTAGATAATGCATGAATGTATATATGAATGTATACGTAATGCCACCTAAAACTGTTATAAAATTATATGTACCCTTTCACTAGGTTTCCGGGTCCCTCCATTTTTCGGTTGTGTTTCACTTTCGCTTCTAGCGCGTTTTGCGGCTGACGGACGAACGGACTCGTCATCAAAGTCATACATGTCCTTTTCCGATTCATCACTATCTTCTTTCTCTTCATTTTGCACTAAAGAAGGCAAAGCGACGGTTTCTGGCGTTGCCATGGTTATAGGAGATTATGTAACACTTGGTTACCAGAGCTGTTGAAGGGGGTTCCTCACGTTACGGTGCCTGTCAACGAAAAATAGATGGTTTGAGTACTGAAAATACATGTACATGATTTTGGATAAGTGAAAGGCAATAAGGTCAACTCATGTTTTTTTTTCGTTTGCGATAAATAAATTGACAATATTTCTTAAATTTCGCAGCGATTGCGGAAACCGGATTTTTTCAAACATTTTTAACACAAGTGTTTTAAGGTAATACAGACATAAAGAAAAGCTAGATTGATCCTCTTAATAATACAAATTGCTTAAAGAAAATGAAAATACAGAAAGAAAATTAAAACAAATTATAGTTGAATATGTTTCAGGCCCTGCGAAAGCACTTGGCCCAAAAAAAAAAAACGTGAGATTAAAGACCTCTTCTAATCAGACAAATACCCATAATGCAATATTCAACTACCGGTGTATCTCTACTGACGTGGCAGTGTCTTATGACTTACGGAATTCCCCATGTCTATTTTAAGCGTGGTTATAGCCAGTGGTCTGACCTGCTTTATAAGGAGGTGTAGACCATGTAAGAGGAAACTGGCGTCAACGAATTTTTGTAAATCAGTTTCGTATTTTGGGATGCATGATATATTAATAATTGAATTTTAGTAATATAATTCACCTAGTTTTAATAAGATACTGAGTATGTCAAAGTTAGTTAAAGTAGGGCCTACATGTAGCTGCTGCACTTGAAAAGACAATCAATATGAATGGGACAGCAAAAAATATGTACGTGTACTGATCCCAAAGATCATATTTCAAAACCTAGTTATACCTTTTTAAAACCAATTAAATGGACGCTTTTTTGTATAAGGAAATCAGATTCACACCTAGCAACAAACATAGTTACCGATCGATCGATATTTGAGGTATATTCCCCGTGAGATTTGAGTTGGCAGCTAGACTATGGTAAATCCAAGGAACTCAATGTCATACAACCATATAAGAATTATCTCAGGTGATTGTTGAGGACTTTTATCTTAAGTACACGAACAAGTGGGATCCATGCAATAAATCTACATAAATAGAGCGTAAATATTTTACTCGAACAATATTCACTCGAAAAAATACTTTTTAAAAGTGCATAGTCATCAAGAACCCATATCCCACTTTCACAGGTTGCCTCGTTTTGGTGTCTATACGAAACTGCAATGTTAAGAGGGTCTGTCTTATGGCATAACACCCCTATAATATCCTTTTACAAAACACTAATCTTAATATGTTACAAGTGTGTGTCGATAAAATTTATATGTACATATTCCACATGTGAACTTCATATGTCATTATGTAGATTAAAGGCAAATTCATATAAACGAGTTTGGATGCATGTCGTATATAAATACTAGTGCAATTAAGCCTTATTTATTTTCATTAATGATCATTTCGCATTTTATAATTGTGAAACAGACGTAAATATCTCTCCAAATCGCTGCAAGATTGATAGAAAAAAATATTTCATTTGCATTGATTTAAAAGATATATCGCAGCCATATGGTTACAGGTACATCGTAAATAAGTTTTAAATTATATGTATACATTCAGGCTTTATCAATTTTGATTCACTTAGAACACCAATTTAATTTCAACCTGGTTGTCTTTATGCTGGTTTCGTAATTTCCGTTAGGCTTTATAGACAGTTATCTCACTTTGATATATTCTGATGCGGGCCAACAATTCTAATGTTTATATCGATGTGAAATATAGTAAAATAAATATAATTGCCGATTGATTATCATTTAATATATTTTATATGTATTTCACAGCGTTCGCGACAGGACATGGATGACAAGCGTATGCTAAAGAAATAAATCAATGTACATGTATATTACTTGTGTATTTGCGTTTTGTGCATGATTGCTCTTTTTATATCGCGTGGTTATACCATGCATTAAATTAGGGTTTCACAGATTATTGCTTTGATGAAAAAATGTCATATACACATATACAAGTAAACTTTTAATATATGAATTGTTTATCAATATCATTGCTTGGTAAATCGATTTCGACATTCGAAATCCGTATTTTGATCTTTTTGCCAATTGATTGAGACATTATTCCATTATTACTATACCTTGAAGTAAGAAATTACATAATGATATGATGTTACCAATCCTTATTTAAACAAAAGTATCGCTTTAGTGTCCAAATTTGATTTTTATTAATATACAAGTGTTTGTTTGACTGTAACATGGAACCTGGTTATAACTGCAAATGCCTATAAACCTCGCTCTTTTCCACACAATTTATGTTAACTGTCGCAAATCACTTAATTTATAATCTATATCACAAAAATATACAATTAAACATTATAACTATATATTATAACTTACCTTTTTATTGTTTTATAGTTGTATCCCACATTCCTTGCAAACACATCGTAGTCGGCTTAGCGGCGTCTCAGTTATTTCCAGCCTGAGATTCATACAACCACTATTGGGGAATTCCCGAGTGGTTATTGACATTACACTGCTTTCGCCATTGCGAAAGACTTGCTGCGTTCTGCTTTGTATTGACTTAGAACATTCCAGCGTAGCGCTATGGTCTGCTAAGGTGAAACAATTTCCTGATGACCTGATAAGGACATACAGGTAGTAGATATAGATCTGCTTCAGTACCATAGACTGTACTGATAGTTGTATGATTTATGTTATCGAAACAACATTGATGCAATGAGTGGATTATATTTCTATATATCATTATAAGCAATTAAGTGAATTAAGACCATGCAGACAAACTCTGGACGACAACTATACACTAGCTTTCTCATTAAAATTACATGGCATCGTATTGGTATAGATATGCATATTTGCATGCATACATCTATAAATATGTACTTTCTCATATAGGCTATCAGGTACGATTTTAGAGGGGGCGACCCCGGCGCGCGCCCCCTGTTCACCCTTGTATATAATACAAACGAAAAATGGCGCCCTCAGGTTCAGTTCGATTTTTTATAATGCTAGCGCCCCTAGGTTCAATATTTTCCGGAGCTGCGCCTGCATATCGTAATGATATCTCAAAAATAGGTTTTGTCTTTGGCCTAATGGGCATTGGATTAACAAAATTGCATGACTTTCAGCCAACAAATGTGATTTGTTTCGACGTGTTCTCATTATATGACCTAGAAACTATCTTTATAACTTGAGCTGTATTTATTGAGCTGTGTTCGTTTTTTTTTAACATTTGAAAAATATGTGTTTTGTTGTTATTTTTGTTTGTTATTTTTATTCGCTTACTCATAAATTTTGAGTTATAAATTGCAATGATACAAATGTTGATATTTACATGTATTCTATTTTGCTTCGTTTAAAAAAGTTTTCTTTTTTATAAACATGCTTGCTGCTACGCAGATTACGACTTAAATGCATACATCCTTTCCATGTATATACTCTCCTCTACATAAATAAGGGTTCAGCTTTTCCATCAGTCTGTCGCACCTTTCATTCACTTGCACTCATATGATGTGCTAAGTCAACTGTCGAGTAAATCTCTATACCGATTTGTATTTGGGTATCTTAGATACAGTGCATAATGATTAAACATAGATTCAAGTTTATAGAATGAATCCGGAATCAAATGATTATTCTTGGCATAATCTACATGTGACATTAATATATGGTCCATAACAATTTTGCAAAAAAAATGTTGGTATCTTACTTATAAAAAATGGTTAACAGATAAATGTCTAAATAATCTTATATAGCTTGTTTTTATTTTCGTTTGGTTAACAGATACATTTGTTAAATTGTGGTGTTCAAATGGCAAGCGTTTTATTCATGAAACCTATCAATACCCACAAAGGTTATTCTAAAATAAAGTGCTCTTTATTTTCCGCTTTTTACTTTTTCCCTTTATTTGTTGGAAATATGTTTCATGACAACACTTTCATTATAAATTTAACGTATTCATGGGTAACATTACTCGAGGTCGGGATTAGCATGTTTTCTATATCTTCTATTGGCACTTAGCCCTAATTACCAAAATAAATTGCGTGCTTCTAAAAAAATCACCTAATATGAGTCTCCCACCATTGTCATTCAATCGTTCTATTCAATCTACTAATTGCTAACAATGAATTGAGTTCGCAGTGTTAATGACGAACAAGGTCGAAATCGAATACAAAATGGAAGAGCACCCTGCATCTAATTGTTAAAAAAAACTGCATATCATCACTTTGAACGTTGAAACATTTAATTAAAATAATAAAATTTAGACAAAAAACTTTTTACAAAATGTTTGACAAAATTACGAATGAATTCGTAACAAATGGTACATTATTTAAAAAGGTGTCACTCAAACTCTTGTAGCCAGATGACCATGGATTCTACATGTATATAAAAGTATAAACATACATGTAGATCCGTTTCATAAAAAGGAACACATGTTTGAGTAACGCCTCGTTGGGTGCTCTTCAAAATAGTGGTGGTGGTTGTGGTGGCGATGGAATATATCGATGGGTGATATCCAAAGTGATTTAATGAAAAGCGTTTGCCTAATTATCGCATGGGAAGTGCCAATGTCAAACGATTAACAATTTAAGCGGGAAATATTGGCAACCCGCTGCTTTGTACAATATGAAGTAAAGTGGAGGGTAATTTTGCTGATACAATTGTATTGCAATTAATAATAATAGGGACTCGACTGGTTACCAAGTTGGGAACTTTCAGTGTTATTTGGAACGAAAAATGATTTCATGTGACCAAATCTTTTCATCATATTTCACATGCTTTTCATTATCCGAGAGGACTATTAATGCGATATTTAAATCTTCAAAAACACAATTTCCTTTATTATTATATTTTATTATCCCCACGGACAGACTCTAAACAAATATACCATGTTGTGTTTATAATTTCATTTTATTTTGGTCAAATTTATTGAACATACATGTATAATGATAAATATGAATGCAGTAATATCAGGAATAAACATGCAATTTCACCGGGAATATGTAACATTTATATGCATACAACAACATGTACATGAAGGTAATATATATTTGCCTGATATATTACAGAGAACTATTCTGTTCTCTTTGTCTCTTCGCAACGACAAAACACATCGTCCATTTTTTCGCGAAGTGACGAATAGGCTTTTTTCCCATTTTGAGATATAGGCAAAAGAATATCTTACCATTTTCAAACGAAATTATCATATACCTTATCGTTTACCTTATTAAGTTATCTAAATAATAAATGCATATACATTATCAAAAAACCTTATTATGTTACCTAAATTAATACATGCATTGAAAAACCATAAATTCCATTTTATTACTGCAATGACGTCATCAAACTTATTCGTCACTTCGCAAAAAAATATTAAATGCTAACAATATCTTAAAAACTAAAATAGATAGGATATTGAAACTTACGCATTTGAAAGACATCATTAAACAATGTTCAAATTTGGTGTTAACTCAAAATCGTTAAAAATGCCTATTCGTCACTTCGCGAAAAAATGGACGACATATAACACAAACTCCTTATTAATTATCGGATTAACAACAAACGCAGTTTTCCACAAATTATTTAAACGATTATCTTAAGAACAAGGCGTTGTCACCATTTCGACACACATTTTTATAGCAGCACCAGGTCAAAAAGTTAATTCAGTTTTGAATACCCACAAAACACCATCGTCACAACGTTTTGCAATATTTAACACGACCAATATCAACATATGATAGACCCTGAAGTTTGCAGGCGCGGATTCAGAGGGGATCGCACTCGGCGCACGCCGCCCCCCCCCCTGATCGCCCTTATATGTATGACAAAATAATATTTTTGCGCCCCCGGTTCAGTCTGATAATTTATACTGTGCGCCCCCGGGTTCAATATTTTCTGAATCCGCGCCTGGTTTGATACACTTTACATGCCCCCAAAGCCATACACAAGGGGTGAGGGCATTGGGTTTGTCGCTTTTCCTTCCGTTGCAAATCGATAGTAGAATTACTTTATTTTCGTACGATAATGCAGTGATTGCCAAATATATGACCATATTATTAAATGAACCAAACACAGCATGATTGACTCTATGGTTATTGAGTATCCCCATACAGTCACTCTGGAGGTGAGAGGGCATTGTGTTTTGTGCGTGTCCATCCGTGGTATATTGCTGAAAGCATGACCATGAACCAAATACGGCATGATCGACCCTGGAGTTATTGAGCATCCCCAGTTATTTAGAAGGTGAGAGGGCATTGTGTTTTGTGTGCGTCCATCCGTTCTATGAGGCGTGAATTTTCCTTCAACGCCTCCTGCAGCCTCGAAAGCAGATTGGCGTTTTCTGTCTGCAGTTTGTCCACCCGTGCTTTGTATTCCTTATGCTCCTGTTAACAAACAATTAAATCAACTCATAATATAGGCACAAAAGGAAAGGGAAATCATAACACTAAAGAGAATGTTTTCCATCAATTACAAATCAATAGATAATAAGGTTCTGTTCAATCTCGCGTCTTATAACGAAGTGCTAATGTGTTTGTTTTTATTCTGCTTCGGTGGATGCACTTTGCTTGTTTGTCTTGTAATGATGGTTGCTGCATTGTATAAGGTTTATTAAATCGTTTATTGTACAAGGCTTATTTATAGGGCTTAAATGACATATGGTCTGTGAGTATAGCCGTCAGGCAATGACATGCTGAGGTGCTGTATTGAGCACTCATTGGCACCTGGATATGAACTACAATATGAGTTGAAAAGTTTTGGAACATATGTTCAATCCTAGGAAACGCCATGCTATCCCACTCGGTCAGACGTCTACGGACTCTACTTTGAGCCCATATGAAAGTTTTCCAGACGTCCTTATTCGTGGTAGACGTAGAAAAGACTTCGCGTCCGAGTCAGACGTAACAATTATGGTCTTTGGACGCAGGGACGTAAACGGACGTCCGGAAAACTTACATACGGGCCCAAACTAGGTCTTCCTCTAAATGTCACATCCGAATTCGACGTCCTATGGACGATTGTCGAGTGGGGAAAAATCATATACAATATGAGTTGAAAGGGTTTGGAACACATGTACAACATTGGGAAACGTCATGCAATGTTGCTTTGACGTTTCTATTCATTATGTTGTGGAAAATGTGTATTTATTGCAGTTAACATCCAAAAGAAATCATTGCAGTCTCACCATTAAATCTTACGCAGCAAAAGGACTATTTAGATATAACGGCGATATTTTATTTATCTAGTTACGAAATGACAATGTAGTTGTTTAAATCTCATATATTAAAGATTTTGCAATATTCAGAGAAAAATTGTAATTTATTTATATTTATTAGGGGGTGAATGTTTACATAAACTGACCTGTAAATCAAGACACCAGCCATATTTGCTTTTGTTTAGATACTTTATTGATTCATATTTTCTTACAGTTGTAATTGCATATGTCTCGAAACACGATCACAGTCCTAAACTTAATTCATAATCGCGAAAGTTCTTTTTGGGTGTTTTATTTATACATGTTTAAAGAAATCTTGTTTGTAACCGACATTTAAGTGAAAGGTGAAGTTCAATATGTATATAAAAATTGATTGCCATTTCTGTTATTATTTTTTATTATTCACATTTTTCAAAATTTAGTATTATTCATTCAATTTAGGCATTCATGTAATTTTTATAAATTATTGTTGTGTGTATTTATTTGTAGACATTACTTTTAAGACCGGAGCAGAAAATAATTGACTTTTGAAGCCAAACACCCCACAATTGTATCTAACTTATGTTTTATATATACGTATCTTGTTTTTATTTGTAAAAAATCACAAAATTTGTATTTTGTGTGGGATCAAAGCTCTTTCATAGGAAACGATTCGTATCATTTTTGTTTTATCTATAATCCTGTCCATATTATTAATATCGAATTGCTCTTTGTTCCTAGTCAAGACTCCCAAGTTTTATCGTGGCATATATGCGTGTGGTCTTTAGTTTTTCCTGTTAATTTTTGCGCAAACTATTTTTTCTGGACAAAAAATTGCCTGTTCATGAACGCATGACTCAGGTTAATAGAGACATCGCTTTTCAGCTCTATTGATGTGTAAACTTGCCAAGTTTTCATCATCTGATTGCTACTGATGAATAAGAAAAATTCAGTTTTTATCAGAGCATTCTTGCTTTGTTTTTGCCTTTTTAGAATGAAAACGACACCGCAAACATTTCAAAATTGAGCAAAAATTTCCGAAAATGAGCATACAGCTGTTCCACTCATATCTGAACCCCACACCTACACAGAATTGCTTTGAGGGTTTAGTGCACAAACATGTTTATTTTGAAAAGCGTGTTTTTGAGTGACCAGAACCGTCATTTTTTTATATGAGCTTTCATTCTGGACAATATAAAGGTCATTTTAATTTGCTTTGAGCAAAGAAAACTTATGTTTATTGCAATAAACAATTTAAAAGAAATAACTAAAATCAGGAACGTTCAAATCGGTTATATCATAAAGCTATGATTTCGCACTAAACATATTTGTGCACTAAGCCCCTTCACTTGATATATGACAAAGTAAATCATATTGAGATGAATATCAGTTGAATCATAGAGCAATTAAGTGCGTGTCTAATTACTGTTGTTTGAGGTGCCTCGATTTTTGTTTTATCCTATTTAGATATCTGTTTATATGTCTTAGATAATGAATCGGTGGTCATTTCAGTACATTATATCGCCATATTAGATTGTAACGATTCATGAAAATTGTGAAGGCTGCATGTATAGCTGCAGGTAAAATGTACGGTAGAACCCTTGCCAACAACTTATTGTCTTGTTATTGCTATGGTAATTACGTTTATTAGTCACTAAAAATTACCCCGAAAAATCAATCATAATTTAATGATCGGTGGTTAGAAAAGTTTACCTGATTTTGGCACACGACCTGGTGATTCGTGGTGATCAAAGTCAAACTTTGGAGCGGTATAAGTTAATATACGTGTTTATTGTATATTTACGTAATTAAAAGTGTTAATGCATTTTGGAGATTTCCCAATAGAGCACTTTTCTGTACTTGGACATACAGTTACCAAATAATGTTATATTAAGACACTCATAAATGTTATTGCACGACTACATTTTAATCAAAACATGAACGCAAGCGGTACATGACTTTTATAACGTGTCTTATTTTGGCAAAGCATCTTTATGCATGGAACATCGTCAATTGCAATTTTAACAGCCAAATTCAATTCTATTATTAGAACTTTCTCTCATACATCCAACCGTGTCATGTGGACGTTATGTTACGTTACGTTATGTTAAAACATAAGACAAACGTAGACTTTTTTCTAATGGATATATGCAAGGATAATCTACCTCAAACAGTTGGTCCAGCAGCTTTTTCTTTTTCTCGCGACATCTTTTGGCCGCGTCTCGATTTTGCCTTTTCCGTTTCTCTTTCTTGTGTAATGGGTGGTGCAATCCGCTCTGTAATGAAACATGAAAATACAAATATTCAGGTGCTTAATAAAAATTGAAACAAAGGTCCATCAAAAGACTCAATAATTCAATCAATTTTTTCATTGAGTTACTAGAATGGAATTTGAAAAATAAATAAAGCGCACCCAGGAAACTGAACCTGAAACATATATTTATGTATAAGCTTCTAAATGTGGATTTCTATGTTTGCAAAGTATTGTACATGTACATGTATATGTTATTACAGTGTATTTGGTGAAATGCATTTCTCGTATGCATGATATTTATATTTTTCAAAGATCAATTACAGTGGCGCGCACTCCCAACTTCTCGAGACAAACGTTAAACGCTAAACGTTAAACGCACAAACGCTAAACGCTAAACCCTTAAACGCTAAACGTTACACGCTAAACGCTAAACGTTAAACGCTAAACCATAGCACCCACAGGTGTGAAGGGTATATAGAGGACATTATTGTGAGTGCTTATCTTTTTTTCTTATATGCCCTTTCATCAAACGCTAAACGCTAAACGTTAAACGCTAAACGGTAAACGCTAAACGTTACACGCTATATTCTGATCTTGCAAACCCTTAAACGTTAAACGCTAAACGCTAAACGTTAGAGAAATCGAGAAGTTAAGCCTGCGCGCCACTGTATGTGTTCAATTGTTTGATTGGTAAGAAATTTTATTTTAAATGATATGAAATAGTAATATTGAAATAATTGTTTATTTTGCAAATTCGAATTATTTTATATATACTCAATGAAAATGTTCATTTACATGTATTGTTTTTTTTTTCTCATTTCAATAATATTTGCCCAGCAAGTAACACACTTTTAAACAAATATATGATAAATATATTTTGAATGAACATTTTTAATCATAGCAATTTACATAATATGCTTTCTATTTGAACAAAAACATATTGCGTGGTGCCCTTCATCAATACCCAGATTACCTTGAATATTATCATCGACTTTTGATTTACTGGTGCATAAAATGAAATGACTTAAAATTAGATCAATAAAGCAATATAATTGTTATTATGGCAATTTTAAAAATCAATAGCTATTGAAAATTGAATATGTCCTTTATGACAACAAAACAAACAACTGAAATATTCAATGAGTTTTAGCAGCAATATTATCCTTGAGATTATTACAGTTTAAGTGATAAAAGTCATCGAAAAGGATTGTGCAATTGTGTGACACTTAGCTGTTGCATTCTAGACACTGGAAATCGATGGACAAATATTGAAATAATTTTTTATCACCATCATCACTTGTTTTATGCAATGAACAGCACAAGTGAAATCTAATATGATTAATGGAAAGACAATAATTATGACCGTTATACATTAGGCGTCTTTGTTTTCTTACAACATGAAAGCAACATTAGCTTGACAAAATATTTATCTTCCTTTCCGTCGTTTCAGAGGGGTCTTACTCAGGTCATAGGGTGGACTTATGTCAATGATCAATAGCTTTGCACTTCGACAAAATAGTTCAACGATAAAAAATATAGAAAAAAATGCACTGACGCTCGTGTTGCATGAATAGGAGTGATCAGGTCCTCGCATTGATTAAGGCCCTAATTAGACAAATATTGCTTCGAAACAAGGAAATGTGAACGGGTTCGTTTGTCTTTGAACGAACTTGGTGGTCTGTAACTGTAAACCAAAGCTACTCACATCACAGCATCGTTTTTACAGGTTTTGCATATACAGTATTGGTTTATTTGTTTGTATGGTTGTTTTATAGAAAACCAGCTGTTGTTCAATGTCAATAATTATTAACCTCGTCTTTTTATATAAAACATGAAGTTCAATACATAAAGGTTCTAATATTTCGTAATTTAATAGTTTTTTGGGTGTCATTTATCCTAACATTAGTTTTAATATGAATTTTAATAAATAACAAGGTGTATAATTATACCAGATATGTAATACATTTTACGTGGTTTATTTCAATGTTGCGACAATCGCACACCCGCACGCTCGCACGCATGTGGTCCATAGGAGAATTTGAAGGTTGGTTGACATTTTCTTATGCAGTAAACGCGCTTTATAACTTTGCATCGTGCGGGCGTGCCGGCGTGCGCAAGATAGAAATTTAGCGTGGACAAATTTCGATTTAAGCGTGGAGTGTTTTAAGCGTGCGGGCGTGCAGGCGTGCGGGCGTGCGAGCGTGGACAAAAATGAATTTAAGCGTGGAGTAATAAGCGTGCGGGCGTGGAGATTTAAGCGTGCAGGCGTGGAGTGGCAAAGTTATAAAGCGCGTTTACTGTATTAAAATTTGAGCTACGAAATTAAAAATAAAATACAGACAACCAGAAATAACAAATGTCAACATTTTAACGTTCGCCCCTGCACTCTCTCACTCACCCTCATGCGCAAATCTCCCAATCCTTTAATCAGTAATGTTCAAGGCTAAAAGTATATCTTGCGCACGCTCACACGTCCGCACGATGTCAAGTTATAAATGGATTTTACTTTATATGATCCAGTTTTTCTAAGAATAATGTGAAATATAAACATTTTTGAAGGCATTTAATTTGAACATTTGAATTACATGTAACTTACCTTTGCTGAATTTAGCTGTTGCGTAGACGTTCTAACCCGAGTCAAATCAACCGTATCCTGTCGTTCCGCTTGAGTGAACACACCATCCTCGTTGCAATGACTATGATCACTTTCATAAAACTGCGATAGCTGATCCGTCTCATCAAAACTCGAAAACACTGAAGCAGAATCGGAATCGAAGCATCCCGAAAATAAATTATCCGTATCCAGATCTGAATCTTCAGTTTTTATGATAAATTCTGGTTGAGTCGTCCAGTTTTCTGATTGAATTGATTGAACATTATTCGACTGCGTCCAGTTGCTGTTAGCATTTGTACTGGATGCTTGAAGAGCGTTGTACAACTGAGGGGACACTATGGACATAGTTGTCATTGTGGTTCCAGGGGTTGGTGAGTTTGTGTAAGATGCTCCGGTTGAAACGTAATTTGAAAACGGGTTGGATACCGTTGGTTGAGCAACTGATTCCAACTGATGACAAGTGACCCCTGTATTACATGGCGTCAATATTGAATGACCAGTATTATTGACCATTGTCGGTGAATATGGCACTGTTTCGTTTTGCGATATGTATCCGTTTGGACAATTTTCCATTGTCTGGTTGCCTCCGTCATTCAGATAGCCAGTTAGGTTTGGCACTACATTATCCGGTAAATCCGTAAAATATTGTTGATCAACGGTCTCATGCCCGGTATCATAGGTCGAATAAAACTGTTTTTGATCTTGTCTATCCATTGCAGAATTGGAAACTGGATACACGATTATTTAATTACCACGTTTATCCTTTTTTTGTCATATAAAACCTTTATACCTAATGAAATCCTTGTTAAAATATCTCTTGTTAATTCAATTATATTGTGGCGCGGCGGAACTTTGGAGCGATATGCAGTCGAATGGGCGCCGAAAGATTATTTTTGAGTAAAGGCTCTGTTCTCATGTATATTGTCCATTAGGTTGTTTCGATGGTCATTGCTTTAGAGCGGTATTGTGGAAAGTCATGGACGATCCAAAAGGGGATCGATCAAACGCATTATTTTAAGCGAATCGATATCAATTACCACTTTCATTTAGCAATCGCGACTCTTAATGTAAATAAATAAAATGTTTTGAAATGGTAATTAGTAAAGGGTCACTGATCGCGAAATGCCAATGCTAAATCGATGCAGATTACCGCAAACCAATGTTAGAGCATATAATTGAATTTAGTCAATGTTTATTTTTATTATATCTTATTGTCATTACCAGTAGCACTGGCGCTTTACAAAGCAAAATCTATATACTTAAAGGTAAATGCGTTCTTATGCAAAAAAAATCCCAAACTCATTAGAAACCTTTTTGTTCGATTTTTTTTTTTCAAAGCGCTCGAGGTGTTTTCTCTTGTTATTGGCACGTGCTCTTTGTTGTGATTGACAGCTCTTGATTCAGTAAGGATAGCCAATGAAAACAGTTCTTTGTACAGTCAAAGTATAGAACAATATTATCATCATATACCCTTGATATACAATTCTTGAAGATATTTTGTGTGGGTGTGAGAAGAGCTGACATTGAAAACAAATGGTTAGGAGGCTGAAGAAATGTCTTCATGACAATATGGTTTGATTAGGAATTGAGTAAAATTTCCCCTAATTTGATTAGTAATAAGTTGATGTCGTGTGATTTCACTGAGGATATGCGTCGGTTAATTATTATGAGTTGCATTTTCAGTTGTCTCCAGTTTGTCTACATTTACCGGAGTAGCATTGTTTTCAGTTAATGAGTTAGGGACAGTTTTATTTATATAAACTGTAAGTCGCCCACTTGTTCTTAACAATATGAACTTCCTTATGTTTACAAAAATATTGGAAAACATGTTTACAATTATATATACATGTATAATACGTTTTTTTAAGCGACATTGATCAAACATATATTTACCCATGTCATGGTGACACAAATATATTGCGGTACATTTAATATGCCTTAAAATGAATCCGGCCCAAAAAGTTTCCGCCCAAAAAGTTTCCGGCCATAAAGTTTCCAAAAATGACAACATGGGACAAAAAGTTTCCAGCCAAAAAGTTTCCGCCCAAAAAGTTTCCAGCCATAAAGTTTCCAAAATTGACACATGGCCCAAAAAGTTTCCGCCCACAAAGTTTCCAACTTTTAAATAGAAAAAAAAATCAAACAAATTACTTTCACACATTTAATTTTTACTTTGAAGGAATCGAGATTTTTTTTCCGGTTTTCTTCATTTATTTTGTTGACATAAATCAAGTATTAAGTATTAAAATTCGTATCGATTCATTAAAGCGTAATATCTTTCTAAAGACAAAATAGTTAATTTTTGTTTTCTTAAAACAGCTTAATACTGTTACTGGGGTTACCAAAGTTTGGAGTGAAAACAAGCCATTTTAAATTCATCATTTTCAAAATTTGCTTATCATTTGGGTAAAATCTAAGTTTTCAAAATAGTGAAAACATCAAATAAATAAACATGTATATTGTGAAATGAGAATGAAATAGATGCAATCAATCAATTATGAAAAAGAGTTGAAAACCCCAGTGACACAGGGCAAAACCAGAGAGGTACGGTAAAAACGAGTAACATTGATGATTAAGCGAGAAGACGTTGTTTCATTAATTTATCTTTAAAATAAAATTTTACCATCACAATTTTTTGGAAACTTTTTGGGTGGAAACTGTTTGTCCCATGTTGTCATTTTTGGAAACTTTATGGCCGGAAACTTTTTGGGCGGAAACTTTTTGGGCGGATACCGCCTTAAAATATATAGGCCTTTATTGATACTCAGGATTCTTAAAACTGATAACAGAATGTTGGAAACGTAGAATATAACACCGAACCATCGTTCACCTTCCCTTGGATTGCGATACATTTTATTTTTCCAAGGGGGTTTGTGCAGAGCATTGACGTTTACTATCAAAGTTCTTGATTATGCTCGAAAGGTTTCTAGACAAAAAACCCCGGATGCAATGAAACAAAAACGTGCAACATAATTCATAAAGGATATTAAAAAAACCACCGATTATGCCTCACAACTATTTGGTACCCCTTTTTAAAAAATAATCGCGATTAAAACATGCGTTTCTATATTTTTTGACTGGGAACTTTGTATTCCAAACTATTCTTCGAGTTTGAATGTCATAATGCCATTTTGACCCTGGATCCAAATTAATTAGTCCACATATTTGTCGAAACATAATTTGGATAATTTAGCTCACAGTATCATCAATGTAACATTAAGATCAATCGCTTATCTGCGAAAGATATTGACCAGGTGCATATATCTAATTTTAACCTGCAGCTTGAGAAAATAAATAATTTCTTCTTTTCTAAACAAACGTGTTAGTTTTGAGAAAATTAGTGATCGCTATCTTCATTGTGCGAAAAGGTCATTTTGTGGACGAAAACCCCCTTAATTGTTCCAGATAAAGCCTCAACAAAATGAATAGCACCCTTGGTGATATCATCATAATAACAGGTTAGTGGACGATTTGTTTAGATATTTATGTAATACATGCAAAGTATCCATTTTTCGTTATACGTCCACTTATGCTTGTGGGATGAGAGTAGGGGATTACTTCGGATTTTGTATTTAGTTAAAAATAAATATTACTAAAAAGGTAAAAGGAGGTGCGACTTGTATTGATAAACTTTGGGGTAGCTAGCATAATGGCTTATTAGGGCATCGTTGACATAACTAATTTCCTTCTTACATATATGATTAACCCATTGAAAGCGGACCGCTTGCAGTGTCGAATTGGAAGCTAAGTGTTACGTACGCACTTCAAAAAGGCGCTTATTATCGAACGAATTCATGCGAATATCGAGAATAATAGATAAAGGAATAAGTGAAAAGTGCATAGAACCTTGAAACACGATTATAGGTTTAATCAGTCTTCTTGTAATACCCGCTTTTATTGTCAATACAAATATCAGATTGAATGACTGCTAAGCAATTGACGAACGTATAAAAAGAAAAGTGTGTTCATAAAAGTGGAAAACTCTTGCTAAATTAGGAAAATTGCAGTTGTATTGAGATTCGTAATTATGAACACCTGTTGAGTACCCCTATTCAAGAGGTAGGGTGGGGGTGGGGGGTTAGGGGGGTTAGGGGAGTAGGGATAGGTTATTCTCTGCTAAACGTGCATGTTTGTCTTAACACTACAAACGGCTTTTGTGCTTGGTGTATTTTAGAACATTTTGCGCAGTTAATTTTCCTTCACCTTTTATGGCAATTAATGGTTAAGCCTGAATTGAAATGCATTTATTTGCCGTTACAATTTTGATATTCGATAATTGATGATAATCTGTTTCTTTATTTACGTTCTCAGAACCTATAGATTTGTACCACAAAATCAAACTGTGGTCAAAATGAAAAGGGCTTTTGAGGAACTCAAAACGATAATACGTGTCAGCGAATGAGTTAAGGTTATATTTGGATAATTATCTAACTGTCCGCAAATAATCCACTTGTATAAGTAATTACATAAATTAGCTAAAAATGTTAAAAATGCAAGCACCATATTTAAACTATTTTGTTTATTTTGTTGGTTACTAGGAAATAATTATAATGTTATAAAACATGACACAAAACATTATTTTAAAATAAACATAGATTGACCACAGCTTTTATTGACTTTTCTAGGAATATAACAATTGCACGCAAGCTCAATGTTTTGCCAAAATTCAGTTAATTGATAACCAGAAAGTCGGTCGTTTCTGGTTTCCAATGCCAAATGCACCATAGTGACCTTATTTAAACATTCGACAATATCCTGTTCGTTTTTAAGCTTTAATTATGTATATTTTTGACACGAATCAATGCAATGTTTTACTTCACTCAAAATTAGTGCAGCTAGACATGGAATCACTGTGAAACTGTATAGAATGGTTAGAGCATGCACTTGCGGAGTTTTCTGCGACCAATGCAAAATCCAAATGAGATTTACTTTATTTTCTTTAAATTTCGCAGCGATCGTGGACAATCTGCAAAGGCGTGCCCTTACCATAAAAGCGGACGTGATAATCACGCAATCTACGCGCCATGCAAAAAAAAACAAAAGAAGTCATAATCATATCAAGTAACATTATATATATTATTGATTGATTACAATATATGCCTTTCTTGATTAAACCAAGCATCATTCAAAACAAAACATTGGTGAACTTGACATCATTGTTTTAATAATCATCGTAAAGGCACTTGATTTTATATTTGAGGTACTCCCCAAGCGATCTATCGCCACTTTCATTGCGGTTTCGAATATGCTCGACGTCATATCAGTTGTTTTAATGATTTTTATTGATAAAAAAAAAAAAAAAAAAA
>LQRL01075376.1:34543-46855 GCA_001703475.1 Hydroides elegans
TTGAATTCAAAGGAACTGTGAACCATTCAAGTACATGTATGTTCTCTCTAACTGCAACATCAACAACCACTCCTACATTTACGTTTGAACATGTGTAATATTTCGGTTAACATGTCAAATATATTATTGTATCCAGCTTGTGAAGAGTTTATGTTAATGCATTATCACTTGTATAGTTCACTATTGGCATTTTGAAATATTCGATTTACTCCTATATTATCAAAATAAAACACAAAACATAACATAAGTCGCATCTATTTCAATGCAAATACTAAAGAACATTAGGTAGACAACGCACATGTAACGATGCTCATGCACCACAAACACCCGGATCGGTATCCCGCTGAGCCTTAAGCAGATCAGCCCTATTATGAGATCACATGTGTGCCAGGGGAATTTTATGATGGTTCACCTTTTGACCTGATAAGGTCAGATTTAGCAAAGGCCGTATTCCTCAAATAGCTTTGAACAATAACAATTGAAATCATGCGTGGTATACAAATGAAACATACTCTGATTCCAACCAAAATTTCATTTTTTATTTCTCAACAATAAAACAATAAAATACAAGTTCTAAGATCACAATCACGTGGAAGTTTAATTCACCATGTGCTTAAGCAATGTCCAGTAGTACAATCCGCTATTACCCTTTTTCTGCAACCAATATTTAAGATACCAAATTCGACCAAACATAAATGATTTCATGACCTTTGTTAGAGGTCAAATGACAAAGTTATGTATTTTGAATGTCAACCTTTAATCATACGACTAAGTTCAATTAAATGCTTCATATGGTCTGTTTTCACAATGTGTTTTTATTTGCATACATATATTTGAGCATTTTTAGGAATGCAATAAAGTCATGATTTATTTTAAAACGGAAATTCGAAAATCTGGTTCTATATTGGGCGAATTTGGTGGGAAATTGTCATTTGTTCTTTGAGAGTGTTGAGCACATTTCTCGACGTTTTGTTTAGCATTTACACCAAACATAAATAAGTGCAACTTTCACACAGAACAATTACATTTATTTTAATTTAGTTTACCGTTTTTGCTTTACGGAAGAAAAAAATATACTTATGCCTACATAAATCATTTACATCTCATCGTCAGTTTTGATATTTCTCTACTATTCTAGAAGGTTTATACCATTGGCTGATGCAAGGATTCATTAGTTTATATCAGCATTTGTTTTTTTTTTGTGCATCCTTTCTGTCTTAGATCTTCCAGATAATGTTTATAAATATTTTAATTATTTCACATTACAATTCATAAATTAATGTACCGTTATTATTTCATCGTTGACTACAAATTTGTTTTGATTAAGTATATTTTTTTTTCCAGACTCTTTTCAAAATGATGTTCCTTGACGATCTCGGAATTGACGGTGAAACATTCACCAGCATCGATGCGTCAATGTACAGTCCGCGCAGCAACTCCAGTCTTTGCAACAACCCCTTAGCAACCAGTCCCAATCCGCACAAACCCGCGTTGCTAGGGAGCGATAATATGGAAGAAAGCAACGACACATGGTTACCATTAAGTGTAGCTAGCAGCTCAAAGCTGCCCTCTGTCGATCAACATGCGACACAAGTGCCTTTGTCAGAGGATGGCACAGGGGGCGCTGCGTCAGCCGTTGCTATGGAAGGGGTGGTTGCTACGACGGGGTTAAGTCCGCGAAAGCGAGGGCGGCCCCGTAAGGTGAAACAGGAGATTATCAAGAGTGCTGGGGGCGCTTCGGTCAAACAGGTTTGTATAACCAAAATCACCGAAGGGGTTGAATTACGGAGACGTATGTGGAAGTCAGACAACAAGTAATATTTAAGAAAAAGAGAGTTGACAAAAAGACAAAAGAGAGTTGGTCATCCAGTGATTCATAAATGACATTTCAATCAAAACTGATCTTTCGTGTTTATCACAAAAGAAAACAAGGAAATATGATATAGACTAAAGCCATCACCTTTTACCAATAATTCCATGGGCTGAAAATTAGCCTCTATAAGCACTGATAGGGTAAAATCAAAATCAGCCTTAAATCATCAATCAATGTAACTTATATCATCATCTTATAAAATTACATAAAAACATAAATGTCGTATTTGTATTCTATTTTGTTATGGTTTTTTGTGTTCCTTGCATAGTTTTTTTAATTATTTATGCAGTATAACCTCGATGTTTCTCAAAGTCAATTCAATATTTGCTGCTTTTTAAATGTTCTGTTTGTTTTTTAAATACAGGAAGCCCTATTTATTCGCCTGTTGGTCATAGTAGTACGTTAACGTTTATATCATTTATGGATTTACAAATAGTATGTTATTATTGTTTATATAATATATTATGTTTGTCGTTACAGGAAGAAGATTTAAAACGCAAAGCAGAAGAGCGTCGCGAGCGGCGAAGGGAGAGCAATCGGCGAGCGGCCCGGAAGTGCCGAGACCGGAAGAAGAGCGAAGCAGAACAGGAAAAGATAGTAGGCGACCGATTCCGCTTTTTATATAGTCACGAGCGGTTCAAAGTCTCATGCCTCAAGCATAATTGCTTAAACGCAATTAAAAAAAAACACATTGATACATAAAAGCACACGCAAGACGCATAAATTCAATCGCATAAACGCAGGCGATTTAGAAGCTTGATCACATAAACGCGTTAACGCATTTACTCTTGAGCGATTGCAGGTAACTTAGCTCGGCTATTTCAAATATAATTTCTCATTTCACATATGTTTCAAATAGATATATGAATTTGTTGTATTTAGTTTTATGTTAACATTTAAGAGGTTGTAATGATATGATAAATGCAAAATGATTCTCAAGAGTGCATTGTGAATGTAACAACTCATTTCTTTTCTTTCAGGAGCGCATGAGTTATCTGACCGAAAATGACCGCCTGAAAGAGGAGAACGCCTCCTTACGTCAGGAAGTAGCCCTTTTAAAGCAAGAGCTCGCTAAATACCAAATTAAACCTGAAACACAGTTCCAGACACCTAGTTGTCATAGCGATCAAACATTCACTGCCCCACTCCCCGTCACTACGTCATTTCATATCACCCCACTACCCACCACCAATTCGTTCGACACGACCCCACCACCAGCTATGTGTTCAACCTCCTTCACAAGCGACCCCTACACCTCCCCCGACTTAACCCCCGTCTTCCACAACATAGCCCCAGCACCCTCCCCTCACCCTCACACTTCATCGCCCACACTCCTCACTCCACAAACTGTCCCCACCTCCACGCCCATCCCGCCTCTCTTCACCGTCGCACCAACTACATGTCATCAGCTAGCGGATACCTCAATCCATGAGTTGGGATATGAACCAATGTTTGATCCGAATCAACAACAGGGTATACCTTTGACGGAAGCAGCAGGTTCAATTCCGTTGACCAGGTAGCTATCTGAATTATGTATTGAAGAATTATTAATTAATGTTTGATTATCAGTTAAGTATTTATAGATTATTTATAAATGATGTTTTAATTCAGTTGATAATAACCAACTGAATTAACTATTTCGCTGTGACCCTATAAATCCTAAAGCGCTGGATTGTGAACAAATGTTGGCCTCTTTTTGTTTCATCAATCAAATGAGAATTGTGATTTCAAAAGTTTGTAATGAATATATATTTATATATATATATAATTATTTTTCATCTTTCCAGTCCGGTTCTTTCAAATCAGCAACAGGGTGTTCCCCCTTTTACGGAGGCAGCAGGGTCTATTCCTCAGGATATTCTGACCGATGTGTTCAGTTTGGCTGACATGCCTGAAATGCAGAATATGGATCTGCAGAATCTGCTGTCGGATATTTTGTAAACAGTTTGTTGTGTGAGTTGGTGAAAAAACATTGGTAAAGATAGGGTATGTTTGGTTGTGAATGACATTCGATCAAAATGTTTTAGATGTAAACATTTTTTTGTATGACGTGATGATATAAGATTGGTAAAAATGGTAGAATGAGTTATTGATTAAACTTGACTAAATAATATTACATGTAAATGAAGAAGGTATTAAGGAAATCGGGTGCAATCTAATTTTTTTTGTTAAGGAAATTATATTTTATATCAACGCCAACTCAAAGCAGAAGTGCCAAGAAATGATGTAATTAAATACTTCATATAACATCATGCATATAAGATCCAAAGGTGCATTTAAAAGTCATGTATTTATTATATATTTGTAAGTTACTTATGGTATTCTAAAAACGAATCTAGATATTAAGTTTGTATGTTGTTTATTTTGTTACGATGGTTTAACATCATATGTAGAAGAAGTCATGTATACACATATAGAAGACCAATATGATTTTAAATGTAAAGCCAAATAAGTATAGACTAATGGAATTTAGATTTATTTTAGACTTAAAGTAAATCTTGACTTGAACAAATTACTTATAAATGCCTCTCTATTTTGTTGCCGGTGATTTTGAAAAGGGACTGAGTTAAACCTTTATTTTTGTAAATAGAATTCTATGTACATACAATGTATTCAAATCGATGTAACAATGTCTCAATGCAGTGCATTTATTTTACATTTGTAATTCATGATAATTATGCGATTGTTTTTGTTGTGCAATGACTAACACGTAAATGTTATTGATTCCATTATGCAGTAGAACCTGTCTATTCCGGACATCCTCGGGATCGAGTAAAACTGTTCAAATAAGCAAGAGGAGTCTATACTTACCATGTTTAATATGGCTCAGCTAAATGCAGTATCCGGGGTTATATGGTTCCCGGTTCAAAGGGTTTTACTGTAACTATGTTGTGATATATTTCGGAAAAAATGCAATTATAATTTAGTGCTGCTTGCTTTATTGTCTTTCATGCGATTTGCTTTTTAGGCTACGTTGTTAAAGCTATAATGTTTTGTAGATGGATCGGAGACCGTACCATATATGTCAATAAAAAATAACGCTGAAAAAACTGTTCGTCGTTTCATATTTACAATTCAAACTATGTGCCATTTCGATTAAGATTTGCGTTTAGGATCTTGCGGTCTTATATGTGATTGCACATTAAATTCAAAGGAAATCAAGTAAATCAAGCGACATTTGAGATACATTTCTTAACATTTCGCATCGATTGCAGAGAATTCCACAAGCGATTTGGTCACAAAGTGGCAACGTAGATAACAGTAGATGGCCTAATAGTTTTGACGATTTTTGCTCATTACTGAACGGAAACTATAACTTCAATTTAGAATATTGATTTATAATTATACAGATAATTTATTATGATGTACCCTAATTATGTATTCCAATATATCTATTGCAAAACTCATTAATGCGACTCGATCATTTTTCAAACGCAATGAGCATTAAAAGTAAGGTTTTTAGAGTCCTATAGGAAATCCATGGTAAGACAATATGTTGAAAACGCTTCTAGTGTGGCCAGGTCTTAGTAGTGTCCTTCCATGTACAGTATATAATACTCTAAAAAAACATATGTTGACTCAATCCTGTTTGAGTAAAAACATGAAATGTCAAATGGTTCATTGCACATAAAAATCAAGCATGACAAAAATACTATATTCGAGCCAGCCCTTTGACGTCACACCTTTTATGTGTTATTTTTAGTTGATTTTTTTTCCAGGCTCAACTGTACTCATGCCCTAAAAGGGCACCCAATTGGGTGGATATATTGAATATTTATGAAGAAGTATATTTGAAATTGCAAATAGTAAATACCAATATTTTATATAATATATTTTAAAGCCGATTAGACACATTATGCTATTACAAGTAAATGTTGTTTACTGTTGTATATGAAAATAATTGTTATATTTCCCACCAGATTTGATTACTTACAGCTATTAATTAATCACTTTTATCATATTGATTTCACCAAAGATTGCACATACAATATGTATATCGAGGTGTGTAAGAAATTTAAAAGCGGGTCACCGTGTGTATCCCAATAACGGTCTGGAACAAGGTCAGACCTTCGGAAGGGCGACATAGACAATCGATGATGATACATGCCTTTATTATTTTCATTACATAAGAATAAAATAGGAAAGTCTATGTATAGCCCAAGAAAATATATATATATGGTTTGGAGAAAATATAAAATCATTTTCAAAAATATATATCGGATACTCCTCTGCCAAATCTACGTTATTGGGTTTCCATTAAACCGTCATTACATCTTCGTTTCGTCGTCATTCTGTTTATAATATAATATAAAAAGGAACATAAATATCAAAATATGTATTTCCTCATATAGGAAAACTAGTAAAATATGTATATGCCTACATAATTATTTGCACATTTAACGACTCATTAACCAATAAGACATATATACCCTGATTCAAGACAAATACGTACTGTTAAAACGGAATATCGTGTTGTTTGTAAGCGTTTTACAATTGAATTCACAATGGAACATCAAATTGAGCATTCTATAATCATTAGCCCGTACATTATTTCTTAATAAATCCAGTGACGCTAAATCTGTGTAATTATTCGGCAGAAATTTGTACAAACGATTTCAAGTTATACACATTCACCCGAAAAACACTATTAACTTTGATATCGAATTATGGAAGATTATTTGCTCCGAGGGAACCGCCCTGGAGGTTGTTTGTAAGATCGTAAGATTGTAAGATCGTATGTTAGAATCCATGGTAGTTGAGAATGTGTGGCATATTAAATAAAATCAATTTTAACGTCTCAGATTATGCATATCCCCCCAAGTTCGTAAACCAACCATAATTGGCCGGTTGCAGTTCACGGTGTTCGCCAAACGCTGCGCTAATGCGTTTTATGAAAGTTGGTCCATATTCATACACTTTAAGCTAAGGACATCATTAATAGTAATCGGCTTAACAATGATCATTGTTAAAATATTGGTTTTTTTTTCTCATGAAGCAAAATAAAGTATCGCTCAGGTATTGCTCAAGCGTAACACCGTGAACTGAAACCGGCAATGTAATTATGATATTGCTAGAAATATATCAAAACAAGTAATATTGGTATTTGTAGTTTATTGGTAAGTTACTCGGCAATGAATAATATATAGCACGCAATAAATTAGACAATCCTCACATATTTACAATAATCCGTTTAACAAGTATGCGATACAAACATTCATTCCCCTAACATATAGTAAATTATAGTCATCAATATTGGATTTTGTGGAAAAGCCCACATTAAGCAAAGTAAGACCATCTTTAAGTACGTTTCAAAGCTGCATGCATACAGCATTTAATTCTAAATTGCTATAAATTAAACGGAATGCAATCATACAAATAGTACCAAGTTTAACTACTACGTCATGAAATAGTATAACTTACTTTTTTTAGAAAATATTTTCTCGTGTTAGGTGAACACATTAAACACTAATAGAAAACTAGACATTCAATACGCTACTCATGTAAAAATTTAACTTATCACTGGAGTGTAGTAATATGGTAGACTAAAAAAATCTTATTATTTCATTATGAAAGAAAATTTCATGGGTTTTCTTGTAAAATTAATTTTATTTATACTTAGAAACTATAAAGGAATTCTCTATAAATACTCTATTATATGCAATCGAGAAACCCATAGATAAATGGTTGGCTTCTAACAACATTTTTCTAATTAGTAACTAATTTCGAATTCGGATATAACATTAAACTTGTCATTGGTTACGACTAAATAACTGACAATAATATAGTTGTATTTTACCATATTGATTACTGATGGGGTGTCATTTTATAGCTATTCATCCAAAAACCAATTAACGCCAATATGTGTTGCTAATTAGAGCTTTATAGATAAGTGAGACAGTGCGATATACTGCCTATTGTAGATATTTATAACAAAAAATATATATATACCATATTGATGTCTGTGACCCTGGGTTAAGGGTGATTTAGGGTTTGGCAACACGGAAAGTTTTCCGATATTTTCCCCCTAGTCAAAGACAAATCCTGTCTTCCAAAGGTAGACTATGTTTATGTGAAACTCAAAACGCTACTAAAGTGTCTATAAGCGCAACGAGCGTTTAAGTGCGTTATTTAAGTTTCCGATAGCAATTATATACCAGGTTGTTGGTGGGAAAAAGCTCCGGGCCGTTGCCCATGTAGCCAGGCCCTAATTAACGGTAAATTGCGTTAGCTCAATAAACATGAAAGACAGACACCATACTGAAAACAATTAATTGTCGCTTTCAATATATCAATACCTATATTGCTTGCATTCATGTTATATAAGAACCTATGAAATTCGCACATGAGAAACATGAAAATAATACACAATAATGCTGATTGTAAAATGCTAAATAGGGCTCCTGTATGATAGAAGCTCAATTCGATAAGTGTAAACATAAGCCCGGAAATCATCGATTTCGTATTTGCCATACATTCAATTAGAACTATCAATTATGCCAAAATATAAAGCAACCTATTAAGCGACAACTTTATATATTTCTAAACATTAATTGCATTTGATCGAACAAATTTATCAACGATAGGAGCCTTATGCGAATAATAAAACAATAATACTGATAGATTCTAGTTTGTAGTAGGGACTAAATGTATCCCCCTAAAAGTGTTATCACCGTTGCTTCTTGTTCTTCGATCCACTTTTCTTCGACTTCCGGTCTGAAGCGGAAGTGTTCGAATTGGGCGCCTTATTTTCGCGCGCAATTTCATCGATTGCGTGTGTCTCATCGAACGAAGCAGCGCTATCCGTCTCCAATGACTCATCTTCTTCCTTGATATCCCAGGGTGCCTTTCCCACTTGTGGCAGAGTCTCCGTATCCGGTTCGATATGCAGTAGTCCGCTGATGCCGTTTAAATGCCGATCGCCGGATTGTTCGTATTCCATGCGTTGTTTTGGTGACACTTTGTTTTTCTTTGGTGGCTTATTAGTCTTTTGCTTGCCAGTGACTTTATCCGATTCCGTTATAGGAACGAGGAATCCACCGCCGGATGCGGCTGCGTTCGGTTCAACACGTGGCGTACTTCCGGCGCTGAGATCGTTTCCGGTTTGATAATAATTGGACGATTCTAGAGTCAAACTATCTCGACGTCCATTGCGTCCTCGCTCGCGCTGCGTCTCAATCATACGCGGAGTCAAATCTCCGTTTGCGACGAGAGGAGGCAAGGAGCTATCGCGCTTCGAGCCTTTGGTTTTACCGGAAGTAAAGATATCGGGTAGTCGCATGTCGCTATCAGCGCCATATTGTCCTGCAGTCGGCGGATGTACAGACAACTGAATATCTCCATTTATTGAACCGTTCCCACTATCTTCATATTCGTCCCATTGCAGAGTCAGACAACTCGGTGACTTACATAATTCTCCGCGCTCAAACCGATCCGTTTTTACTTCGCGAAACGACCGCCGTGCACGCGATGTTCGTGTCGTATTCAAACTCGTGACGCTATTCGATTTACTCCGATCAATCGTCGGCAACTTTGTTGGACTCATGCTAGCATTCGATAATCGCGAACTGCGTCGCGAAAACATGAACGAACTTGCACGCGACGAAAAAGACGACGGTACGTCGTGACTACCTCCACGCGACCCTCCTCCTACCCCTCCCATGTGCCCGCCATCGCTCGCATCTTCATATTCGAGTTCGCTGTTATTACTACTTGGACTCGACGTCATTTTCTGTAGCGCGATGGGCGGAAGTGAGAATCCGCCATCGGAAGCTGGGGGCGCGTCGCGTTCACTACTGTAACCTGACATTGCGGCGGGCGATGTGTCGAGCAAGGGTTGACCACCAGAATGACGCATATTCCCAGTAGACGCAAATCACACGTATACGTCAAGCATTATAGCCTTTTTATTACAAAATGTTATGCATTTTTTTATCCGATACTATTTATTTTAAATATCATAAATGAAATTATCAATGATAAAAAGTATTGTTTATCCAATTTGATATGCGTTTTGTTTTGATTTTAAAAGTGTGGGTTGCAATTTATTCTAGCCACTCCATTATTTCAAATTATATTTGAATAAATGTGCTTGTCCGATGTCTAAATAAATTACAAAGTTAACCAAATCAATTTCATCCATAAACTGGTAAGTAAACACATGTCAATAATGTCTATTGTTACACTTTTCAGTTCCGTGTCTAAAACAGAAAAACAGTAAACGTTCTCACATAGCGACAGACTATACAAAATATCGTTTATGAGCGAAGTGTAAATCACCGATATCTTCACTAAATTCTCCTTATTATCTTTCTCTTTAATGCATAGTTCTCTTTCATAATAGTTTTAAAACGGGTGCCAAAAACGTTGAACAATATCTCAATGAAGCTGGATTTTTGCTGTGGATCTTGTGCGATTATATCCTTGTGTTCACCGACCAATGAGATTATCCGATAGCTTGCATTTGTGTTTTTATACCCTTTGCTAATTTTATCGATAATCCGCTAGAAATCCTCTTATCGCTCAAAGGGTCGACGAATGCGATCATTCTTTGCGATTTATTTGACAAAATAATTCATATATCGTCACCACAAATAAAAGTAAATATGTATCACTGATACAAAACATGGCTTTGTTCTTAAGGGCAGTTCAACTTAATAATTTGGACTATAAATAAATCATGGCCCAAAGATAATATTATTGTCATTTTAGCTGTGTAAACGTTTATATTATAAAATCGAAATGGTACTCCTGTCTGACTTTTGCGAATGAAGTTATACCCTCACTAAGTGAATGAGCTTATACCCTCACAAAGAGTTCAATTGTTACTATCTGGACCATCATTATTCCTTAAAAGATATAATATTTAGTATTTCAGACTTTGTATTGTATAGATTAATAAATATGGGATTTACTTTGGTTAATAGCACAGGATTAGTCTGTCTATCACTTTTTTTTTTGCTTAGACTCAAAATTACATAAAGCATTATCTGACGGTGGAATAAATCTATAAATCGCTGCGGGAGGGGTCACACGACTAAACAGCGAATAAAAAATAACCCTCAACTCCAATTCCTAATGTTTGAAATATTAACACATATACTCTACAATGCTAAGTAAATTAAGTCTTCAATTCATTACAAAGAGTCCACCTGAAACCAATAACATTCATGAGTACAGACTGGCCACATTGGGAGCGTTTTTTTCCGCATATGTGATTATGTATACATACATAAATATGCCCTCTGTGACTATGTTGCGAGAGTATTTTTGATGAGCTGCAGGGAAGAAAGTACATGTATAAATAATTTACGATTAGTAGGGGAAAAGAAAGCTCTAAATGTGGCCAGACCTTAAACGTGAAAATAATGCCTCTTTCAGGCTGAGTGGGCCCGGTTAAAGACTGAAACATCAATCACTGGACCTTTTCAATGCGGTTTGGTGAGACTGTCTGTAGTCCCTCGACCTCCCTCCGATATATGATCCCTATACTGCCCGGATCCTAATGAATACAAATACTGTCGTCTGAGCCGTGTCACAACTGCGTTCAATGGTTCATTGGTCTTGAGGTGTTCTAGGACAGTCCTACCATAAAATGCCTCCCCCTCCCTCCGGTCACATGCCCCCGTAAATAATACACCTTATAATTCGTTCAGTCTATTCTAAATCCCAATATGTTATAGCACTGTGAAATATACATGCAAATTGAAAAACACAATATCTTAATTATTACTGATAAGCACTGACGAAATACGCTTAAATAGACGGGTATTCATTTGATCTAGTCAGGAGAGGGTATAAATGTTTTATTAATATTTTATATGAATTTTTACGATTGACCGAACCGTTGCGTTGTATTAATTGTACATGTAATTCCAACCCTATGATCCCGTTGAATTCCTATTGTTTTCGGGCTCTGTAACCGGATAGTCGCTCGTTCTTTGCTATATTTTTACTCGAAAATCACTTTGTATATATTCATTGCCAACTTTCCACCGAAATTCAATGTTGTGTAACTTGTGTTTAACAGTTGTCATACTCAAATGAATTACTGTTTAAACAAGCAGTCGTAGACGGCAAAGCCCCCAACCTCCCACCCTCATTTTCTGTTCCGTTCCCTATCCCTTTTTCGATTTCCGTGTTCATATCCATCTATTTCTTAACTTCCTTCCATTTTTTTTTTCTCATTTTTCATTGGTTAATTTTTCATTGATTACTTTTATTATTCATTTTGGCTATAAATAAGCCCTGATTATTATTTATTACTTTCTTTTAATGTATATGTCTTTAGTAGAACATCTAAATCTTTACATTAATCACAAACAAAATTTATGCAAGATATAGAATAATTGAATGGTATATATTCCCGTCTATTTATTGATGAAAAAAATATTATTAACTGTTTCGAATTAACACAAAAGATATGATTTTCACAACCGTAT
>LQRL01075396.1:0-17930 GCA_001703475.1 Hydroides elegans
ATATATACGGAGCTATCGTTTTATTCTTTCATTTATTTCTTTTCAACAAAGATTAATGCAATGACCTATAATGATCTCAAATATATTTTGATAATTCTTTGATAAAAACCGAATGCTCATTGACGATTGCTTTTTCAGTTATAGCATTATATTTACTTCTATCAGTTATTCAGATTTCAGTTAAGCATAATTTGGATCATAATTTTGATATTTTAAAGCGATATAAATCTTTACAGGTTACTTGATTTTGTAAAACTCATACATAAATACCCTAATATTTTGCAATTAAAACTATAACAAATATTACGTTTAGCGACATGTTAGTTTATCGTTTAAGATATCAAATGCGCTAAAATTTAGAGAAACCCATATAAAATAAAGTATATTCAAATATGTTCTGACATCTTAGGGAAATATAGGACTTGCGATAAAACGCTGATGCAAATAAACATATGGAGAAAAAGTACTACACATACTTCCTTTTTTCCAGATTAACCTTCTTATGATTTGTCTATTTTTTTAATATATGTCAAAAGATATAATTTATGCTAATGGGGATCGGTTTGAATAAAAATGCTCATTTTTAGCGTGTTACACACCTATCAAAATACAAGTAGCTTCATGTTTAAACTGCATATAAACCTGAATGAAATGCAAGCTGATACGCAGTTTATGATAACCACAACAGTTTAGCCTGTCAAAAAGCGGCTCTGTGACGTCACATGGATAGCTGCTTTTCACTGGTGCTGTTGCGCTGTATTGATTAGCTGTGATATAGCACTAGAGCTTTTTCAAGTTAGAAACATGTTATTCGTTTCCCTGTAGAACAGCAATGTTAATAGCTTTTGATAAATATTCATGTGAATTAACTAAAATAATAGGAGTAAACTGTTATGCTTTTAATGTCATATTCATAGAAATGACATACGCCAAAATGAACGAGCAAGAAAAACAAAGGTCAAAGTGCTAATATCTTTAGTTGGCATAAACTATTTGGAAACAAACATGCTTCAAATCAACCGGAAATTCAAAGCCTCATTTTTGTTTTGTCTTTAACAGAAAACATAAGTTATTGAAAATATCTGGATTGTTGTCATGTAAGACAGAGCCGAACATATGAACTTGAAATTCATTATAATTCATAAAATTAAATTTTTGTGATTAAACTTATAGAATTTCAAGAGTAAAATGTTGAATTACACTGTAAACTATATTTAATCAGGATAAAGACAATGAATCAAATAAAACATGGGTAACGTAATATCGATGGGAAACAGGACAAAAAACGTACCCAAAGACACCGATATCGTCATTCCACTTATGACACATTACAACTATGAAAACGGGTTTGATTACAATGTTTCCGATTTTCTCCGCCAGTATAACTCAAAAGTAAACTCACGGAAATGGGTAGAAAAATCAAATGAATTCATTCGCTTATTGGACAAAAAAGTACATGTTAGTGCGAGTGACACAAGGTACGCTCATATATATCTAGGGATTGATACAATCGTCCATCGATTGTCCGAGGAACTTAAAAGGTCAGACCCGTTTTTCAAATTTGCACCCGACTGGGAGCATATATTCGAATGTAAAGGTTGGTTTGCCACATGAAGCCGATTATACATTGGAACTACCTCGGGATAAAAAGTTGAAGAATGGCACAAGTTTGAGTGGTGAATCATTCATAGCTATAGTCAAAGATGTTGTAAAATATAACAATGATGAACTAACAAAAGATCTAGGTTATTGGTGTTTGCATGGCGTGAAGAACCATAAACGAATAGGAGGTGTTTGCTTGGTTATGGAATTTATACCGAGCGACAGTAGTTCCGATTCGACGGGGGTAACAGTGGATATTGTCCCGGTTTATCCTGTAACTGAAACAAATGAAACATTGAATGAAAAGGCTCGCAAATTTCTACCACATAGCCTACTGGAATATGCTCGAATGGGTAAACTGTACCAACTTATGAACGAGGACCAATGTGATACCGGATTGATCGAAAATGCAATCATGAAAGATTTACCAGATGATCAAAAACAGATATTTCGAGTAGTTAAATTTTTAGTGCAAAATAAAGTCAATTTACAAAGTAGTTCATTGTCTGACTTTACATGTATAGATAAAGAAATGCGCGTCAAATTGTTTGGATACCAACCACTCATTTCCAGCTACAAACTTCGCGTTCTATTTCTTCGCTTACTGCTCCACGTTCATGACACCAAAGCTGCACAGTATCTCACAGGAGGCGTGCTTGCCGCATGTCTTATGGATATGCTTAAGAAGTGTGGAGATGCCAGTAAGGACAATACAGCATTTGTCTGGATACGTCATCCGTTAATTACGAACAAGAAAGAAATAATTTACAGATGTTTATATGAGTATTTCCGAGTGGACATACTTGAGTATTTTATGCGTAAGTTGGAATCCGATAATGCCACTAAAGCAGTAGATGGGTACCGCTTGTTGAATGACAACTGTGAAATCAGAGATGATAACATTATAAGAACAGTTTCAGACCATTAAAACAAAGTTGAAAAATGTAATTTTACACTCATTTCTTAATTGTCTATGTATATGTTTTTTTGAAAATATTAAATATTAGTTATTTACATTAATAGGTACGATCGACTAGAATATATACATATACTTTTTTTCAATAATATTATTTAAAAAACACGCTCAATTTAATGCAGGTAGGTAAATGTGCATAACTGGTTTAATAAAAATCATTAGAAGATAAAAAGAGTCAATGGAAACGCACAGAGACAATGGAGTAACTTTGCAAACGGACCAAAACGATTGCGCTAACAAAACCGAAAAATTAAGTGATGAAATGTGTTTGTTATTAAAATGACATATTGGACAATATTATTCCATTGTTGTAAAATAACATTACCTGGGAGGATGAGGTGATAAATCAAGGGGTGAAACAAGCCTATTAGGTGGTTGAATAATTGTCTAGTCGGGGTCTGGGGTCCGCTATGGGCATACCTAAATTACCTTTATGCCTTTGCTTTTAGCTATTGTTAGTTCAAAGTTCTCCTGATATTTTTGTATTGCTTAAGTATTGATATATGATTATGATTAGTATATTTAAGGGGATGAGGGGAAATTATTGCAAATTTAATAACAGACGTCAGAATATGCCATTCAAAATGGCAACTTTTATTGTCCATATACTGATAGTAATATACTAACGTTGTATCTTAATATTTGAATTAATTTGAGTATTCTCCTAATATTTACACTGTTATATTATAATCACTTTTCATCAAATTGAAATAAATATATGCTCAATAATGTTTGTCTATCTACACACCCCATTACTCTTATACATTTTCGAAGTTAATGCATAGTATTTATATGCATACATTAGGTCACAATTAGGGCTGGTATAAATTACGCTTACAATTATAATGATACGGTTTTGTTTATGGGCATCGATTTCCTATTATGAACATTAAGAAACATTAAAGGGTGGTTCATAAGGTTTTGATGAATTATATTATTTTCATTACATAACATTGACATTACAACAACTGATATCATAAAGAGGCAAAATATGTTATATGTTTGAAATATAGTTTTAATATTAACACATAAAATGCAGTAAAAATACATTTGAACCTCCTACTGTGCTCTCTTGAAACTTTGGTTGCTTCCCCTTGGTGAATCGACAAATGAAATTGCCCGTATAACAATTCCCGACATAATACCTCACCTATGTTATAAAAGTTACAGGTTAAAATATGTCTTCAGTTGTTCGACCGACACGAACCACATTGAGGCCACGTATACATAAGATAAGTATGTATTCCAATTAAGAAATAGAAAGTGTTTTTGACGAATATGAATATATATCTGCATAACATAACATACATCTCTGCTGTTGTACTTACACCTCTCAGTGGTACAATGTGATCAACACAAAAGTAGAAGCCAAAATAACAACTCTTTACCGTGCCACATTTCGTAATTAACTGTTAAAAGCTGTGACCTTATTTATTACAAGACGCGTATGCAAAGGGGGACAAATCAAATTGGTTTTGCTACATCTAACTATGATCAAACCAAACAAAAACATGCATACATATCTTACATAAAAATGAAACATTTCAAAGGTATATAGTTTTTACACAATTCTCTAAGACCAAGCATATCAAAAATTAGATTTACGGTTACATATTTAATTATACATACACGTACTATGCAACGGTGCATTAAGCTAAGTTCAAAGTATACGTATTTTAAAACCATGACTGCTAGGCCGACCTTTAATACATGGACATCCTTCACAACAAATGACAAATCCTCAAACGCAAATAAAGAAAAAAACAGCTATATGTCATCAGAACATAATCTTTAGTCATACCAAAGCCTATTAAATGATACTTTCTTCCTAAGCAAATAACAACGCAAAATGTGAACTTTGCAATATTTCAACAATGTCGGATATCACGTCAGAAAAGTAAGTGTCGATCAAGATTGATAAACTATTATATGAACTGCACTATCTACCTAAGCAAGTGACAATCTAAAATGTGAACTATGCAATATATCAAAATGTTGGATATCACATCAGAAAGGTAAGTGTCGGTCAAGATTGACAAATTATTATATGAACTGAACTATCCACCTAAGCAAGTGACATCTAAAAATGTGAACTTTGCCATTTATCGAAATTTCGGATATCACGCCAGAAAGGTATGTGTCGGTCAAGATTGACAAAATATCAAATTTACTCACCTAACTAGATTGTGTTTTATTGAAACTCAACAAACAAGATAACATTGAAGCTTAGTTGAATAACCGAATAGAAGTCAAACAGGTAACACTAGATAGGAAATATCTGAAATCAAAACGATTATAGACTTCGTGTAATCTGAAATAGAAAAATAGAAAGAAACCACCGATATCAATTCTAAAATCGTATTAAAAAAACTTACTTTCATCTTAGAAAAATATGGTGAAGTAATAGTCTTTACAACGGAATTGTATAAAGACTCGGGTTCCGCGGCACCGATCCGATAACTTATGTGTAAAATAGCTCTAATGAATTACAACTCACTTTTGCATGTGCATGCTAAAGTTTCATTAACACACATTAAAATATATAAACTAAAATAGATGATGGGTTAAATGAATTAACGAATTTCTTACCTCCTAACTCGAACTCTCAAAACTATTCATGTAGTCCTAGATTAAGAAAGGATTTTATTTTTCGAAATGGTTTTCATCTGTAATTTCACACTTCTTCAATTCCTACAATTTCATTCGGAAGTTATATGAATAAAATGCAGGTGTTATGCTACCAAGACTACATACTGTAAAACTTCGTTCATTCGAACTGGTTTGGACAGATAGGTGTAGGTCGGATTGATCAGAATTTTATGATCTACAATGTCAAGTTCTGTCGTTCATATGACGCTTTGAAAAATAACATGTGATGCAAAATATTACAACGACAGGTCTCATGATAATGTGAACTTTTCAAAAAAATATATATTGTTCAAGAAATAACCCCTGCAAATAGGGTCGAATTAGTCAGGGATTCGAATTATCCGGGGATGAATTAGCAAGGGTTTCATGTGCATCATAAATTTCTATTATGAAACAAAACACACATTACACTTTTCGATCATTCTTGAACTATGCTTGGACTCCATAATACTTGGAACTTTTGAAAGCGTTTTTGTTTTGTTTCTGTGTTGTTCATCACAATTTTTAAAATCTTTGATATTTTGAAAATGATTGAAGAAAAGCAATTTACTGAAGTTATTATTCTAATAGTAGAAGATAGTTTAATATGTTATTTCAACTTATTTTGAAACGCGTTGGTTATCCTGTGTTATGCTTTGACGAAGAAATGCAGATCAATCATTGGACATTTGCTGATATATTTAGCTATTTGTGATACTTATGCTGTTTTAAGATTATTTCTGGGCAGCTTGGACATTACGCTTGATGCATGGTATCCAAACACAGAAATATTTTTCGATCAAGACTGGTTATGTTCAATATAAGCAGATATATTTTTGTTTGGATTTCATTTGCAAACATTAACGCTGTGCGGCATTGCAATCAATCGATACATACGGATAACCAAATCTCAACTGTATTGCAAATACGTGGATAAAAAAGCCAATATTTGGACATATGTTTTTTTGGTTTGGCTTTTCGCTATTGCATTTTACTCAGAAAGCTTCTTTATCAAAGATTGACAATCGATTGTTTTAAATTATACAGCCAACTTCGGTAAACTATCGCTCAACTATGATGTTTGCACCACAGGGGGGAAGTACCATAACTCGTTATATTTCAATGTGGGCTCTGTTCATCATTGCTGGTTATTGCTAGTCTACGGTGGTATTTTCAAATATTTCATACAGACACATCGTGAGGTACAGTCTGCATCGGTAAAGGTGCTATAGACACATCCGTATGGGAGAAATCAAAAAATATGACACTGCATATATTGACTCTTCTGTTTATCTTTCTATATTAGGAGCCATTGTACTTTGGAGAGTGTGGAATTGGAGATATGCGCCAAAGGTGTCGAGATCACTTTATCTCTCAAATAGCTCCATTAATCCTTTTCTAACATTGGTTTTTGTGAATGATTTCAATATTGCAGTTGAGGCTATGCTTAAGTGTATGTTGCCAGCTACGATGGAGAGAAAAGATATAACCAAAAAAACTTCAATTAAATAACAAATCAGACATAGATACATATATTAAATGCTATTATGTTTCGGAATATAATGCTTTTTTTTGCTATTTCTGAAGATGATTTTGAAGAAAAAAAATATATCACTCTATTGTTAATATTGTTAGTATAGTTGTTATATCATTTTACATTTAATCATTCTCATTATTAATATCATTTTAATGATAATGTTTATCATTTTATTATTGTAATTACTATTTTCAATATAAATTATTCAACTATCGTTTAGTAATTTTGTTTTGTTATGATATGCTTTTGTTGCAAGCGTATTGATTGTGGTATGTTTAGACATATTGGGTCATAATATATCCAAGATTAATTATGTACTTGTAACTGTTGTTATTAATAGTTATTGTTATTTTTACAGCCATTGATTGTACTACAACAAACAGGCCCGATTTTTCAAATCAATCTAAAACTTCATTTTATATTTAATGATAACATCACGCAAGTTATTAAAAAACAGTGAATGAAGCACCTTTTAGCAAAGATAAATTGACGGATCATTCACACACATACATCATTCTGACCTGAAATTAAGTACATGCAATATAGAACTTCTCTTTTAAAAATTACCACTACTTTTTTGTACATTATTTCCTCGAATTCATAGTAGAAAACCTTTTGAATCTACAAACAAAACATAGTGAAAATAAATAATGCGAATGAATGTCACGCAATTAAAACTGCTGGAATAAATCAAAATCGTGTTTAAAAAATCAAGAACGCTGAATAACGCTGACAACGAATTCCTATTATGTTCTAAAGGTCTGAACACATAGGATGCATTAGCATTAGCATCAACGTAAATGCATTTTATGCTTTAAACATTTCTAAAATGCATAAAGCATGTGTTAAGCATTTGAAAATGCATTAAGGATGTATTAACGAAGAAGCAAGTATCAGATAACACATAGCGATGAGTTTGATTACTTTCTTTATTTGAGCTAATAAAAGGCAATGGTTTCACTAAAACATTCACTCAGTATATAGCTTATTGTCATCCCATTCCAAAGTAACAACATTTATTTTGATTATTTTTCTTGACATCATATTTGTGACGCAACAATGCATACATGTTTAATGTCTTATGACGTTTTTTTTTGCGTCAAAGAATGTTTCTATGTGAGTCTAAATGCTTAATGCATAATGCAAAAGCTACCGCATCGTTAATGCATTGAACACATAGGATGCATTAGCATTAGCATTAACCTTAATGCATCGTTGCGACATTATGAAAGTGCGTTAACGATGCGTTAGCATTTGCATTATGCATTAAGCATTTAGCCTCACATAGAAACATGCGTTAATGCGAATAACGTCATTCGAAAATAAACATATCTACATTGTTACGTCACAATTAGGAGCTTTTAATAAATAATCAAAATAAATGTTGTTACTTTTGAATTGGAGGATTATAATCGATTAACTGGGTCAAATTCTTACTATAATCAGTGCGTTTTATTAACTCAGATAAACAGAAACCATCCAACTTATTGAAATATGTTATCGGATGCCTGCGTCTTCGTTGATGCATCCTTAATGCATTTCCAAATGCTTAACGCATCCTTAATGCATTTTAAAATGGTTAAAGCATAAACTGCATTAACGTTGATGCAATCGCTAATGCATCTTATGTGTTTAGACCTTTACGTCTATGTAATTGTGATGTATATATGACCGCCTCAAATACGCTATAATTAATATTCAATTGATATATGTTTTCCTTCAACCTCTTAAGAGCAAACATGGCTGAGAAATAAAAATCATTATTGCAATTCAAGAACGCGAGCTCATAAAACAAAACAAAGGATTACTTTGAAAATGAATCGATTTATCTTTGATTGCGAATAAACAATGCATGGTCCGTAATTAATTATTTTTGGAATACATTATATATTTCCAAGATACAATGATACTATACATAAACTTTTCGTTTTCCAGTATCTTATCATTGTACCTTGTCATTGTCACATGAACGCCGTATGCTGTTCTGTATGTGTAGGTCCTTCCGTGCCGTACGTGTAGTTTGACGAATACGAAACAAACGCGATCCAATATCTACTTTTATTAAACATATGGTAACTCAAATCCACAAATAATATCCCTTTTCCACAATTACATGTACTATCCACATAGACGACGTGATGCACATATCACACTTTATCCTTTATTCGTTCCCTTATGGAACCTCTAAGATCTATAACAAAACTAAAATTAACTAAAACTTACCCCATTTATATACAATTCTAATCGGATGTTATTGAATATTTCACAATTTTAAATCCGGTGACGCACATGGATTTGCGGAAGAGAAACACCTACTTTACAAGAATTTGGCCTAGAACAAAACACATTAATTTTAAACACGTCACCGCTTTCGGAAGCTATACGGAAATATGAAAACTCATCTTTACAAAACACAGTTCAAAACTAGCAAAATATATCACTAACCGCCCAATCCTGGATACACTTTAACGTTATCACTATTTCAAGGTTACCTTAACAGCACACAGCTGACTTAACACGTAAACAAACTCCTACGTCTATGAAATATGACTAAAGTTCATGCAAAAATAATCCGGATAAACAACACTGTTACATATCTAAAACTAGTGTATAATTTTCTTTCAAATCGTAAGTAAAAGAATCTATTAAGTAAAGACATACCAATTATACCATTAAATTATCAATCAATTATAGAGGGTATCATGACAGTCAACACCTTTTTCTGAGCTATTTGACCCGACGCAATGAAACCGAATAAAATTAATTTCTCATATTTTATTTATATAAAATATTTCAAAAAAAATATACATGTATACGCTTGATCGAACCCTCAACATTCCCCCAAATGCTACTCAAAACGACACCCCGGCGAATAACACTCGCACGAATCGCAAAACTCCCAGCGCGCTTACTAGGCCATATCACCGATTCAAAACTGTGCAAAAAACAATCGCACGCATCGCAAACTCCAGGCGCGCTCACTGCGCCATTCGCGAATCAATTTCGCGCGATTTCCAATACATGAATGCTGATGCGGGGATGCTTCGATAGGAAGTCTTTTGAGTGAGCGCTCGTACTTGCGCTCGCGAATGAATAAACTGCTACAGTTCTGTAATGATGTGTGCTCGTTCGTGCACCCGCGAATTTCGCTGAAAACACCTGCCCGCACGTTGTTAGGACGACATCAGAATACAACCAGAACCTCGCCCGTCCGGACGTCTGATCCACACCAGGGGCTAATAAAAATTCATAATACTTACTCATTTATAAAACAACGGCGAATCCACGCCTTGAATTACTTATCAATAAATGAATCATTTAAAGAACGGAATCACAGATCTATTCCAGCATTATTCATTAAACGAATCAATATTCATTATTCCAACATAGCAAATGTTTATAATTCCATGACTTCACAACAAAACGAATCACGTTTTAAATCAAGCATAGCTCACTTATTCCTTTAATAAATTACGGCCCAAAACAAATTACAGATCACAGCAAACAAGGAACAAATCAAATGATTTTAACACATTAATTTATAGACTTTGAATAGAATAGAATTAATAGATTGCATCGTGGCCAAAATTATTTCAAAAACCCTCGTACATGTAACGAACAAAATGCCACAATAGTTAACATCAAAATATGAAAGACATACCTGAACATCAGTCATAAAAAAAAAACAGTCTTAACTATCCGGGCCGAAGCCCCCAAGGCCTGCCTTGTCAAAATTCGTTTAAAAATGACACATTACAATATGAGCATAAGCGACCCTCCATTTCCGCAAGTGGGCCTTTTAACAAAGGAGCGAATAATTTATAAATTGCAGTTTTTACTCAAATCAATAGTTTTACAAAAAAACAGCTCATTTAATTACATTTGCAAATATTTATTTCGATTTTAATAACCTTTTAATTATTCCAGAAATTTAAATTTCCCACTGTTTGCTTCATACCGTAAACCGGCCAAATATGCCGCAAACATACGCGCTACCGCATCGCATCAAAAAATAGCTCAGGACTGAATAGTGAAAAAAATCCTTTTTCCTACATATCTTCCTATTTAGAAATCATATTCCTTTAATATGTTCCTCCTCTTTTTACTTTTTACTTAGTAATTTGAAAATAAAGCTCCTCCGAAGTTTAATTAAATTATCATTGTGAACTTAAACACAATCTTAGTTAAAAATGGTTAAAAATCGTTCATATAATGTTTAAGGTCTTCATAACCCTTAGCGAGCGAGCGAGTGCAGTGTGGACGGTAATGTGCTCGCTCGCTGGGAGAATTCTGCTCGCTCGCTTATACAAAAGCGAGCGAGCTAGTGCAGTGTGGACGGTGCTTAAGTGCGAATGAATGTATAAGCGGAGCTTTGTCCACTTTAATGGATGCGATCACTTCGCGTTTCTCAAACGAATGCATACGCAATAACATGATCAACCCGTCTACATATGGAAACGGTACATTAATGGTAGCAACATTTATCATGGTATTACTGCCAAACTCCTGTAAAGGATGTGCGCTGCATAAGATATTGAGATAACCATACCAACTGGGTATCCCTTCGGGAAGGTCCGGGATAACCCGGGTAGCGTTGTCAAGCGAGGCTTTGTCGAATCGATAGATGTTCCACGTATCGCCAATAGCAACCATTTCGTTACTAAGGTAAACAACGTTTATATTTGGGTTATCATCTCCGTTCTTTAATGCTTCCATTTTTTGGAATATGTTCAACGGTGGTTCGACTTCGCCGAAACGTAAATTGTGGTGTTCATTATTCTCAAGTACAGTTTCTTTATAGCACTCCCTTTGGAGAAAAACCGGATGCTGAATTCAATATGTGTTTGATTTGAACCGATCGTAAAACTGTGTAATTTCGGGAAACCATCAAACATATGCTCGAATTTCATATTCGATGTTTCAAATTTTCCCGGACCATTTCTGACCTGAAAAATGAATGCCCTTGCTAAAATGTATATTACATTTGTGAATTACTATAAATTAGAGTTATGATTCATGTCTGTCATAGATATTGTGCATGTTCCACTCAAAATACACTTTGATGATTAGCGTTAAAAAGTCATAAGCTCCATGCAATCCGTCGCAACCAATTTACCATAAAAAAAATACTTGAAAAAAAAAACAAATATTTATTTACCAAATAAATATTTGTTTTAATTAATAGATCACTTATACTTTTATTCTATTTCGTAGAGATCGCATGTGAAAAATTAGTGCCATATTACGTACCATTGATCCAAGCAACCATTCGGGGTTATCTTCAGAAATCGAGGGTACTCAACGGTTTATTCGGGCGAATGTTTATTCTTGTAGCAGCTCTTCCTTGCTTGCAACTTTTCCCGAACAGAACCAAGTTTTTTTTTTTCGAAACGATTATTTTACTCTAGAATCATGTTTGTAAATATATCAACCAATGCAGATGTATCTTAATTTAGTCTCTATAAGCGAATAAATGAGAGAGCAACCTAATACACATTTGATTTCGTGAAATCTTTATTCTGGTAGGAGGTTGTATATTTGCTTGCAGTGGCTTTTCTCGGTTTCTTGCTTGCAACTTCTGAATAAACATTTTGGTGTAAATCGCGTATAACGCCTATTTAAAAGACATCTGATCATCTTCCGCTAAACAATAGATTGAGATCAATAATTTCAAATAAATTGTTGAGTGCAACTCAGAAATCTCACAAGCGTAATCATTTACTTCATTATTTTCGGTTATAAAGTGCAGGTTTAAATAATTGCCATACGATGAAGTTATTAAAGGAACACAGGCGATTATCATACATGTCAAAAACATGATCATGAAATTAAATCTAAAATATCAACCGCGTTTTGAGCACACGATTTTGTAATAAACCTTGACATTGAAATTATTATATTACTTATATTAGTAAAACCATGCTATTATGGTAAGTAACATAATTGTCTGCCTTTTTGATGCGATTGTATTAAAATACTTGTAAAAACATAATGAGATCAAACGATGAGAAAACGGAACTGATTTATAATGAAGAAACAAAAGTATACTACAATATAATACCGTTTCCGGTTATACCCAATCTACACTGAATTGAGTTTTTATAAATGTACATCTACGTGAAAAAAAACATTAACTTTCCGAGTCAAACCCAACCAATAAAACATATTAATTAACCATTTGTGTCGCTTTTCAATCACTCTAATATAAACTGACCATGCAGAGTAAACGGTATTCGTACAGGAGCATACGTTACGGAAATCGATGTCATTGTTTTAGCATCCAGAATCAACAAATATGATTTCTCGGCAGGTCCATCAAAAACCGTAGAAAGAAGAACCCCGTCATCCTCTGATATTCCGTCCGGGTTCGGGATAAACAGCGGCTCAGTCGGATAATGTCGTTCTTTGTACCACGTGGTTTCTCTGGGATGTTCGCAATTGTTCCTCTTCACAATAAGATTCGACGCTGTGCGTGGGTGATCGACAATACCATATGTGTAGCAGTTCTTTATGAAGCGATATTGTTCATTGATTGTGGGAAAGTCCATCTTCGGTGATAGCACATATGCTGAGTGACTTGGAATAACCTGGATTGAGCTATAGGTCATATCAATCTCATAAGTGATAAGCTTCGGGGCGTACTGTGATTCTTTAAGTTGATCATCTACATATTCCTCCATCAAATTCAGAAATGCATTCATAGTTTTATAAGTAATCACATCAATATATATTTTATCATCCATTTCATAGGCATTAACATGGTGCGCATGAAACAGTCCAGGCGTTGAAAGACTCTCTACTTTGCCATCCTTTAATGAAACTAAATATACAGTTGTGTTTCTATTGTAATCCCAATATAATCCCTTGACTGCGGCTGCGTACTGTATTATATGCCAAACATCAACCATATTCGGATCTGCAAAGAGAATTGCATAATTCTTGGTAAGCGCAAACGAATGCATAAACGGCGCTTTATCAACGGGTATCGACGCGATCACCTTTCGTTTCTCAAAAGAGTTCACGCGTAAAAGCATGATCAAGCTATCGTGAAAAGGAAGTGGTATCTCCATAGTGGCAGCGTTTATCATCGATCCGGTTCCGAATTCCCTTAAAGGGTGAGCACATGCCATCGTATTAAAATAGCGATAATAACTCGGTATTCCTTCTGGGATGTCAGGGTTCAAACGCGTTGTGTTGCCTAATGTGTCTTTATCGAATTGATATCCAATCCATTGGTCGCTAATGGCAACCAGCTCGTTGTTTAGGGCGAATATGTTGACATTGGAGTTATCGTTTCCATTATACAGGGCGTTCAGGATTTGAAAGGCATTAAAAGGTGGGTGAACTTCTCCGAAATGCAAAATAGGATAATCTCGTTCTGCTTGTACGGATTCTTTATAATATTCAGATTCGAGAAATCGTGTGCTAAAGGAGATATGTGTTTTGTTTTGTCCTATCTTAAAGCTGTGAAGTTTTGAGAAACCATCAAACAAATGCGGCATTTTTCTGTTGAATGTTTCATATTTTGCCGGGCCGTTTCTTATCTGAAATGCAAAAGAAAAATAATGGTATATAGTTTTGAAAGCAATCATAAGATTATTAATAAGAATTATCTAGTAGCGCACAATCTTGTCTAAAATCATTATTTCAACAGATGAACATGTTTTCTAAACATTGATGTTAGTTTGATCCATATAAACAATTCTGAAAATAACTATCAGCATATTTTTATTGCGTCTTTTATTCAACAAATTATTCGTTACTCATGAGTAATTGTCTTTATGTTTATTGTTACTGTAAAATTCCTGTATTTGACGCTAAGAAAAATTTGATTGGGCTTAACAGTGCGTTTCGGAATCAGAGTAGCAAGCCGTTAATGAGGTATCATGCAAAATTTCTAATTTATTATTTTTCAAGTACTTCTTTGATAAAACTGAGATAGGTTTGGAAGAGCTATCTCTCAAACCGAAAGACAAGAACGTATCGGCTTATAATAAAGATATATTAAAAAAAAATAATGCTTACACACTTATAAGCTATTGCTACATAAAATAATACAAGTTAAAAGATCAAATATGATGAAAAAGAAGAATAATCATATAACATTACCAACGTGCCCTTTAACCATTCCGGTATAAGTCCATCCACTTTGCATGCGTAATCTTGAATTTCGCTGTCCTCAGAGGCAAAATGGAGAGACGAATAATTTCCGCGCGATAAGCTCAGAATACTCAAAAGAAGCAACAATTCTGTGAGTGAAAAACAGAAATCCATGTTTTTTTTAAGTCAACTAAGGGCTGAAACCATTAAATTATACGTTGAAACCTAGGGAGCTTTGGTGGGTATATCTTGACCTAACCATCTTAAATACACGTTAAAGACCAAGGTCATACCCATGATGTCATGGCCACGTTAATGCAATGATTTTCAATCATGTGAAGAACACCGAGACCCTGACTAATCAAAGTTAATTGCAATGTACATGCACAAAATAATAATTGAAGGGCCCCGTGCAACAATGTGTAAGGTCTGAAATTGGCCTTTTGAGGAATGAGGCGGTGAAGGTTTTTTAAATGATAATTTATATAAGGATTGGCAAGTGGCCAAAGTATGATATTATCATAATCGCATTGATTTCGTAGCATTCAAGAAGTATTTAACATGGATCTATAATCATGTGACACATTGCAATGCGAATTTGCGAAACATGTTAAGTAGACTTAACACATTGTTGCACGGAGTCCTTCAATTACTAAGGTGGTTAAAGGGGACGATGAATGAAACGATGGGTAAAGCAGGATATTGGAAAATATAAGTGCATCGATGGCGTTTTTATTTTCTAAAAGATTCTCAATAATCTTATATAATATCATGCATGTAAGCAACAAACCTAATGCATTTCAAACATTTAATGATGACTAAAAGGTTGTCACTTTCTCCCAGGCTTAATCTTTTTTCTTTGTCAGTATGAAACGACCAATAAACATCTATAAATTAGCAAATTTAATCTTTAAATTTCATATAATAAAATAAGGATGCATATATGAGAGATACATATTTATAAGATAATTTCTGAAACAAATGATTCTTCTCATTATCAATTTTACAATCAATAAATTCAATATTTGTTTCTCAAAACATAGGCTTAAAATAATTTGGTCTATAGTTGCAAGCCCACTTTAAAATTATTGATAATATACACATTTTGAGGGAAAAGGAGCGTCGGGTTTTCTTCTCGGACGCACCAGATATTTAACCATCTCAAAGAAAAATTACAGATTCATGGTGTTATTGTACTTTTTAAATTATATGTTTTTAAACTTCTTGCAACTAAGGTCATTAAAGGGAACGAGGATAGATCTAGGTCAAATGTATTCTCGGATATGACTATTCCTATATGTTAATGAAGACAAAAATGAAAATATAGAAAGAAAACACTTTATTAATTAATCGACATACGAATATCAAACTTAACGTAGCTTTAGTAATTTTAAACCCAAATTTTATCTTTAAAATTGTGTATATAAGAATAAATGATAATACTTTAAGTTAACTGAAGATAAGTCAACATCTGTAAATTGTTTCATTTCATATAATTTTGCCAACAAAATGATTTTTTTTGCCTCCAGTCTAGTTTGCGAGTATAAATATGTTTTTCCTTTAAAGACATACAAAGATTTATATAATGGAAAGATATTAACAGATCTATATTAAAACTTGTGTAACCCAGATTTTATAAGTATAAAAACAAAGGTATTGTATGATCTTGCTACATATGTTAAGCCATTAACCGATAAAACACATTGCTATGAATACTGTATTTCATCGCATTTGTGCACAAAACACACATCAAACAAAAAAAAAAACGGAAAATGTACATCAGCAATGTAGATGTGAAACTGAAAAACAATATATTACATTGATTTGTTGGATGTTTAATCAATTATTCATTTCATTGAAAAAGCAAATTATTATGTATAAAAAAAACTTGAATAACATGGATACGGACTATAACTTCTTATCAAATATATAAAGTTTGGTTTAACAACACTGTATTAATTGTACAAATTAATATGTATAAAAAACTTGAATAACATGGATATGGACTATAACTTCTTATCAAATATATAAAGTTTTGTTTAACAACACTGTATTAATTTTACAAATTATTACGTATAAAAAACTTGAATAACATGGATACGGACTATAACTTTTTTATCAAATATATAAAGTTTGGTTAAACAACACGGCTATTTGCATTTATTAATTCATACTACAGCATGACACCAACAACAACCATCGCATAATCGTGACAAATATATAACGATTGTTTTAAAACCGTTTAATCGCTGAATCCACATATTTTATGAATTTCTGTGAATATCTCATTTACTGTTAGGGAGCGGTTACATTAAAGTAGCGATTCCTGTCGCCACTTGCGATTTTCACTGTTTTCTTTATAGGACTTAAACTTTTTCTAAAATAAATTTGTTGTCGCTCGAAGCGATTTGATAACTTTGCGGTTTGCGGTTACATAGCAGCGATTCTCAAAACCAGAACAATTATACTCTATATTTCTTTGCATGGATTATTGTTTGTTTGGCATTTGTCGCAGGTTGCGATTCGCTTCCCGAGTGGAAATTTTTAACGCAAGCTGCGATTTCTATCGCCAGTGGCGATACATTTTGAAAGGAACGATAAGCTATCCATATTGAATATAAATTTAACAATTAACTGTGATTCTAAAAGATGATGAACATATAATTGAAAACGATCCGTTTCTATACAATCCAAAGTGAACTATCATAAAAGGCCACTTCTTGCAAATACAAATAAAATAGTAGGCATCTAGGAAATGAAATTGAAAGGGAAGACATTGATGGTAGAATCTAAATATACTTTTTTATATTTTTTAAGTTCTCGAAATAGATGTATGAAGCAGCCTTTTAGTTTTCTATTCTTTAGCATAGGATGAATCCACCATCCGGTTTTCAATTTTTCAGTTTCATTAAATGATTTATCATTGATACATTATGGCACCTTCGGCGCAAACTTAAAAGAATCACAATTATTAATAGTGGTAGAAATCTAGATAAAGTGAAAAGAAAGTTGTCTTTGCATATTATCAAACAAAGTATTTGCCTTTAATAAGAAACGCTTAATATGTATATATCTGTTTATCGATCC
>LQRL01075398.1:0-12298 GCA_001703475.1 Hydroides elegans
TAATGCCCCTCAGCATAATCCTCAACCCCCCAACACTCAGTGCTCTAATCCGATTAGACCTATAGAAAACGCTCCGGTACCATACCCCATGGTATGTAGTAGTGTTAACTACTCATTTTATCATAAGATAGTTCATAAATACGTAACACATAATGCCAATATGATGCATAAGAAAAGGAAAGAGAATTAGTGAAAATGATTAGTTGCTTTTTCGATTTACTCATTTGCTCTTATGCTTCAAATACACCCTAAATTCTTAAAACTACATTAAAAATATCAGAAAAAGCATCCTTATGGATTTGATGCAAGAGAAAATCGCACAAAATCAAACAGATTTCTGATTTAGATTCGATCATTCCCACTAGCCCATTTCTGGAGGTCGTCGATGTAAGGGACAGAATGATTGCTGACGGAAAATGAATCCTGATGATGAAACTGGTATGACGCGACCCTTAGTCGCTCAATGTACATATAATGCAATAATACCAGCAACATAAACGATCGATATGTAAAATCCTATACGCGTCATGCATAAAGTTGAAAAAAAATATAGATAAGATAAGAAAAGGCAAATTAATGCCAAAGGAAACACATTTCAAAAATAGTTTTAATTCGTATAAAATGCTTTTTTTTTTACGAAAATAGCAACTGCATTTTTTTATTTGTTGCATCCTGTGAAAACGCCTGTAATATATGATACAGAACAAATCAATGGGTACTTCTTAGCATTTTGTACTCATACAGTTAAATCTGAAGCACTCAGATTTCGGAAGTCCTGTATCAGATTTGATTCAATTCGTGCAAAATATACCTGAAATTGCCGATTTTTTTTTATAATATTGAACCCTATATTTTGGTCTTAATAATTTAGAAACACCCGTTAATTGTCCAACAAATAACAATATTGTAAAATATTTGTATATAAGAATCATATATATATATTTTTTTCATTTTTCTATCTAGCTGGCCATAAAATGTCTCATTTTCTCTAAATACCTCATCTAACAAGTGGCTGGCTAGGACGATTAGAAGATATTTGTATTTTTTTAATTCTATTAAATGTGTCTTTTTGTTTATTATACTAAAAAAACATTTTGAACTGAAACGAAATGTTATTTCTAAGGTAATTATTTAAAATTGTACGCATAATATTTCCAATTCGCAGCATGAATGGTATTTCCGATTTCAAATTACGTACAAAAAATTATATATTTTTCACATGGTCTATTAAATTTGCTCGTTAGTCGATCTAGAAATTAGAACACAAATGTGACCGGACAGATTACGGGATGCCCCATGAAGACTTTGTGGTTTTCAGTTGAATTGAATCATATACTATAAATATCGCTAAATGATTTGAAAAAAAATATTACAACTAAATATGAAAATTGAAATATGAATGTTCGTTTGCTATTCGACCATGAATGGGACTATTCATATGGAGTGAAAAAAATCTAAGGGTTTTGAAACGAAATTTTACAAATAGTTCTAATCTTAAAATATTTCTCTAAAGCTTCAAAACAATGTCTAAAATAGTTTATTCATCTGTGGTAACGGGTTGCATACAAAATGGCTGGTGTAGTTTTAAGGACAACTCAATCTTTGTTAAAGACATCATTTCTGGTATAAAATGTTTACTATGTTCTATAGTTGTGTATCCAAATAAACTCAAACTATTCTATCCATGAACTCGCATTTCATTTTGCTGTTTGACATCGGCAAATTTTGTAAAAACTTGCATTATCACCCATCACGTACACCGTCAAAATACCTTTGACCCTTATTCGCCGATGATATTTAATGTCATCACGCAGACACTCTACCATAATTTACAATAAATCAATTCCTATTACTAAAACGTTTGATTGTATGCTTTATGCCTGCCAAGGGGACAGTTTTTTTTCTCGCACAAAAGGGTACTTGGAATCGAGAAATTTGGCAAGTTCTTATGACTGAGTAAGTACACAAAATATATTTAACATGCAGAGACTATTATTTTTAAGATATTAATCAAGCACTACTTAAAGCGTTCAAAGTTCAACACACTGTGGGATTCTCATAGTGACATACGTCGTACACAGGAAACCACTGATAGGACAGATGTGGTACAGCGTAGTTGGCAGTTGAGCAACGATACCACAATGATACCACACTTTATTCAAGCGTAATTTTGAGTATTAAAAAGAAACGCTATGGGACGCTCATAAGGGCATACGTAAACACAATTGATAGATATGATACAGCGTACAGCAGCTCGTTTAATGATAAACCTATTTGGCCAAAACTATAATTTTTTATTCAGATGTTGAGAAACAACATCCAACAGAATGTAGAGAACAAACAGCACGGTTTCCACCAAAGATATCTTTACTTACCCATACCCAAATCTTATTTGCTGTTGTACTTATTTTGTAAGGCATTTGGTACTATTACCGTCCCACCTAAACAAAGGATGATTGTGCTAACTGATGCGAAAAAGAAGTTAGGACTAAAGATGCGAGTGCGGCCCGTGTTGCAGTGGAATAGTTGTCGCGGAAAATAATCAATGATTTGCTAAGTCTTTTCGATGTTTGGTTTACATTGTACATTTATAAATAGATAATCAACTCCTTATCTGTAATTTATAAATAAAACATGATAAATAATTTGCTTCTATGTTCTGCTATCAATACTGGTTGATAGAATCCATATTCTTCCTGTGTCTTATATTATCACCTTAAATCATTTAAATCATACAAACCGATACAACGTAATTTGTGATGTTTTCAGTAATTGTATAAAATGTTTTGACATCTTTATTAAATTTTCATTGTTCTGATCAAATAACGAGTTTGACAGTTACATCTTTAATTCGCTTTCATTCAATTCATTAAGATGATAAATACCCTAATAGGCTAATAGTATAATACTCAGGGGATAAGGATCACCTCGTAAGTGGAGGGGTTGCGTTTATACAGCTGAATGGATTAAATAAGAAAAGATATTTATTACGCGATAACTATTTTCAATGCAACCTGGTTATTGAAAAAGTTATCGACGACACCTTTTTCACTTTGCCCAACACCAGAGTCGCGAGCACGAAAATAGATTGAAGTAGTTACTGGTCGGACGGATGAGTTACTTGCCCTGGGCAAGTGGGCCATCGTTAAGCGCGAACATTGTCAACCGCACATATTTGAGTAATGCAGATCCATGGGCTATAAGGGGGCCCCAAGGCACCAAACTTGGCCCCACACTCTATTATTTTTAAGCCCCAACCCGAAAGTCGGGGGCATATAGAGTTAATGTGCGTGAACGTCTGTCTGCCATCGCTTTCTTGTAAGGGCTAGAACTTTTGAACGGAAGGCCATATTATATAGACTGCAGGGTGACCAGCGTCAGGGAAAATCAAGGAGAATCAGGGAATTTCAAAGTCACGCTTTTAAATCAGGGAAAGTCAGGGAAAATCTACCTTTTTGTAGAAAATCAGGGAAAAATCAGGGAATTTCATTTTGAATCAGGGAAAAAATCAGGGAATTTCGTTATAGTATTTATTTGTTATTTTTAAGGAATTTTCTAGAAAATTTCGCTCGCGCCTTCGGCGCTCGCATACTATAAATACTTCTTAAACATTTTGGCACGCGCCGTCGGTGCTCGAAAATCGACTTAATATAGCTATAGTTTGTTATAAAGTATCATCTTTGATCAGGGAAAAAAATCAGGGAAAGTCAGGGAAAAAATCAGGGATTTTTAACTGTCTGGAGACTGGGCACCCTGAGACTGGGTTATAAGCTCAAATGAAAGGTCTCGGTGTGTCTTTTGACAGTTTCGGCCAAATTCTGCCAATTTTCGGTGGTGAATTGGTCAAAATAGCCATACAAGTTTTTTTGTTCGAAACATGAGCTTGTACGGACTATAACCTTTGAACAAAAACACATAGAAGCATAGTTATGGGCTCAAATGAAAGGTCTTAGCGTGAAGATGTGCCTTTTTGCCGTTTCGGCCCGATTCACCACCGTAAGTTGGCCGAATTCGGCACAAATAGCCAGAAACAGTGGTTATTCGAAACCTGAGCACGTACGCGTTATAATTTGGCACGGCAATTAAAAAAATGTGATAACTTTTTTCGATCTATTTTATTGATTTTATTTTTTCGGAAACCTGGATAAACTCAAAGCTTTTCAGGGTGCGCAAAAAATAAAAATGGTGTAGAATTTCTTTAAATATGTGCACATTAGAGAAAGATTCTCGAATCTTAGAAAATATTGCAGATTCTATAATTTTCATAAAATATAGTACAGACGACCCCTTTCCATGCTGTCAATTAAAAAACGGGTATGTCTGAACTTTCAGAACAAAACAAACATGCCGTCCTCATAATAAATTGTGTTCTATTTATAAAAAAACTCCCGCGTAAGGCACCAAACTATAAATTATAGTCTGGCAACATGAAATTGTATCATTTCAAACAATAATCTTTTTTCCATATAACTGTTAAAGTATAAGATTTCAAAACACTTGTTGATTCTCATATATGAGAAATGAAGCGTTTTGTCGAAAATCGCGTTTAGACAAGGCCATGTCCTTATTGGTTCTATGGTTGATTAAAATATCCATGAGACAAAAGACTCCAATTTACTCATTTTTGGTATAAAAAAGCAATCATTCCCATTCCCGGCTCATATTGGTGTTGTTCATCATTATATAAGGGTTTTACAGCAAAATTTGAGATAGAAATCTTTGAAAATATTCTAAAATGACGAAGTTAAATGAAACTTAAATAGAAGATATTCTTTTAATGTATCGATACTTTAAGCGCGTTTATCAGCAATATAGAGGAAAGGTTTTCAAAAATGCAAGTAACAGTTTAGCGAAAGCTTTTAATATATCCATTTCAACAATAAGGGCCGTTATAGATGGCAAAAAGAAATGTTTTAAAGACAAGAAAAGGTGTACCGATAGAATTGATAATTTTGATAGAGAATCAATAAGACTGATCGTAGACTCTACATGATTTTTTATAGGGAAAATGTTTTGCCAACAGCCGAGAATAACCATTGACTTACGGTAACAGAAATGGTAATATAGATTATGTAGAATCTATATCAATAGTCACATTTATCCATGAACATTAAAGTTTAACCTGTTTCAAATAAAAACAGTAGAGATCTCAAAGTGTTTGATTTTCTATTCATAGCTCAATGAAAAGACCGTTTAAATGTCTATATATAAAATGTCACCAATAAACAATGAAAACATGCGTGGTCAAACACGTGAGAAGGAGGGGTTTAAATTAAGGGGCCATAGCACGGGCTTTTTGGCATGATTTTGATCTTTGACTAGGTCTGGTTAAAGTTCTCATTTAAAAATCAATTATCATCAATTTACTCATGACAAAATAATGCAATCATTTGCAAAAAAAAAAATATGTATCGCAACATTGCAAATTAAATATGATGTGAGATTTTTGTTTTTATTTGATGGTTGGTTCGTTTTGAAAAGATGATAATATCGTGTTTTTTAGCCGTGCCATATTATAGTACGTTTGAACGAATGGTCATAGACTTGGTTATAGGTTCAAGTAAAAAGTCTTGGCGTGTAGATGTACATTTTGGCCACTGATGTTGGCCGAATTGGGCCAAAATGCGCAAAAGGTGCGATTTTCAAAACATGAGCATATACTAAACATTCAATACCCCCTTCGAATTTGGGGCCCGTTGGGATCTTTTCGTTTTTCACAAATGCTTCCTTGTCTTTGATTAATGATTTTCCGAGGATCTGTCAGTCTTCACTTCGCCTGTTTATGGACGGATGTGTATTTTTCCATATAAATCGAAATGTATGGAAAATTTCACAGTTTGATCATTCTATCCTTCAGTAGGAAGATAAATGCATATATTTAAGCATACGTGCGACCTTTTAGTAACAAACTTTCCAACATATCTGAAATCAATGCCCAGCTCGATACTTGACATGTTTACCAACCAAATATTTCGGTGAAATATACATTTAAAAACGAAACATTTGAAACACAACCCATTTGCTGTCTCACCCCAATTATCCGTAGGCCCTATGTCTTATATAGGGGAGTGACGGTTCGCCAATCCTTCGGTTCGGTTCGGTTCGGTACAGCAAAAAACCTCGGTTCGGTTCGGTTTTTTTACGGTTTTTTTCATTAAAGGTCTTTATATTGACTATTTAAATAAATGACGCCTTTTTTATAAACCAGTTAATGTTCAACTCCTGTAAACTATTAATAACATATAACTTGTTTGCTAAGTGACACGCGCTATAAACCAATTTAAATTATGCACAAATAAACCCACGTTCATATTATATGTTAATAGAAAATATCAAATTGAATATTCATACTTTATGAAATTTATATAGAATGATATATATCATATAATATTATATATATGTATTTCATAACATATGTAATAAAACATGTTATTTTTATCATTATCATTTTTTATTATTATTAAATGTATTATTATTACTGCACAGTTTTTTCTTATAACGCGTTTATTTATGTAACATAAAAACGCTACATTAGCAGGGATAATTCCTGGATTTCAGGTTCATATTGCATGCAAAGCATTTTGAATTTACACATAAACACAGTCCATATTGTACAATAGAATTCTGTCCCGAAAATTTTTGTTTTTTATTGGTATTTTCAAACAACTTTTTATCTTTTCTATTTTGTATGTGAGTGATTCAAAACTGGGTAATAATGGTCGGCCTCAGCCTCACATGTCAAATTTTACTTCAGAAATGAAACGAGTCGTTAGCATTTTGTACTCGATACGTTCCTTGACGTTCAGCTAGTGTAGGTTGACTTATGCCGGGGTTTATGATCATATTGTACAGAACGCGTGACAACCGTGCGGCTCCTCGGAAAACGCTCTGCAAGTTAGTCAGAAGTTTATCCGGGAGGTTCACATACAGGGAATTGCAATCTAGCTGGAATCTAGCTTTGAGACTTTAAACGCATGTACGATAGTTTTGGCAGCACCACCTATGTCCTGTGAATTTTGCAATAGAAATAGCTCGTGATCCACGACATCAAATGCCGAGGATAGATACACAATGTTTTTTTCTTTGTGTTTATTTAACTTCACTGATGAAATATCTAAACTTATTAAAGTATTTCTTTTCAAAACCATACGAATGTTCTGCAAATAAAGTAAAAACAGCGCTTTATGAAGATTGAAACAGAATAAAGATAAAGAATATAAAACCGCATGTTTAGTGCCAAACAACCTTAAAATATCCTTGTATTATAATTATTTTTTACTCTGTATGTTTTTTAGATAGGTGAATAATAGAAAACTGTATATATTATGCTTAGTTTCAAAATGGTATTAATATCTACAATTAAGAAAAAACCGAACCGAACCGAAATTTGGGTCTTCGGTTTTCGGTTCGAACCGAACCGTGAATTTTTCTCGGTACGCGGTTCTCGGTTCGAACCGTCACACCCCTAGTCTTATATTAGAACCGTTGTTTGTTTTAATCCCAGGCGCAGTCTCGCGCAGTGCCAGTGCGATGTCTGAACCTGCAAGAGTACCAGAGCAAGAAGCTGATGGAGGAGGCTGGCGTCAACGTGCAGCGCTTCATGGTCGCCGAGACGGCGCAGCAGGCCACCGAAATCTCGCAAAAGCTCAGTGAGTTCTAAAGTGACATTCATAGGTTAAGAGAGGGAAATGGGGTGTGTATAAATGGGCATATAATTCAAACAAAAAATGATGTTTTGAAATTCAAACCTAGATATTTTTTTTTTCTAAATACCAAAATGAGACAACATTGTTAAAGAATATAGCTTATACATTATTTTAGGAATGTCAAAAGATATTATTCATTGTGCAATAATAGGAATTTTGGGATTTTCTGCTTCAATAGCCTCTTGTCAAATTCGCAAACGCTGAACAGCCCCTTAATTGTCAAAGAAAAAAATCAAAGACTATAATAATAAGAAATCGCCCCACTTTAAACTTAACTTAATTTTTTGTCAACAGAGGTCGACGAGTTTGTGATTAAAGCTCAGATCCTAGCCGGAGGACGGGGCAAAGGAACCTTCGACACAGGGTTCAAGGGAGGAGTGCACCTCACGAAAGAGTAAGCTTAACAGGAATTGTCAAATAGTATTCGCAGTTGTTTCACTAGTACAGAGTATCTTTCTCTGCTACACATGTCTCGTCCTCAGTGATGAAGCGCACGTCCTTGACTGTTTCGGCGCTTTAATCATCATACAATCTCTATTTCGCCGTGCCCGTTGGGGTTGCGCAATCCCCACGAGAGACATGTCAGCTATTTTACTCCCACCGGCTTTCTGATCTTCTTAGCCACAATAAACTAGAAGCCTTTTCCGCCAACGCTTATTTCGTTCACCGCTTTCGTTCTTTATTTCCCGGTTAACCAAATTTGTCTTTGTGCTCGAATCGGTGATATTCCTACGAACCCATGACACCCTACATCGCCAGGGTAGCACCAAACAAACCATCCTTTCTCCCTACAGCTGTCACAAAGGTCACTATATTTCAATTTCTTTCTTTCATATGCCTCATCGATCCTTGATTCCCTTGGAACTGTTAATTCTATCATGATCAGAAGCTTATTTGCGGTTGGGAATATAAGCATATCTGATCTTAATCGGGTTTCAATCTCACAGCGGAAGAAGAGTCGCTTATCGAGGTCAACTCGTAATTCCAATCTTTCGCTCTGTTTACAGGTTTAATAAACCGGCGCTTTATTCTCTATGTTTTGTATCATTTGATTCGCAATATCATGTAAACGTAAATTTTAAATTATCATTGACAAAATAGATATATGGGTGAGCAATAAATTGAGGTGAAGAGCGTGACCCCTTGGTATAATACTCGGCATAGTTATTATACCTCGTGTGATATGAATTCGATAATTCATTTAGAATTCAGTTTTTCCAATGAATCTTTGGCTATTTGATACATCTTTTAAAGTTTGGAATTCGTTCACGTTTAAATATTTATTTGCAAACCAAAAAACTTGCTAGGTGAGCAATAAATTCGAAAAAAAAACCGATTAATCAAAACAAAACAAGGGCTCGTCCGGGATTTGAACCCGGGACCTCGCGCACCCGAAGCGCGAATCATACCCCTAGACCAACGAGCCAGCTGGCACCCATTCTTTAAACTGATTATTTGAAACGCCAACTTGAACAAATTATAGACAGTGTAGTAGCTTTTGAAACATTTAATCAGCAAGTTTCATGTGTTGGTATGTCACATAAAGTATGTTAAAAAACAAATAGTGGAGCTGTTTTTTTTGCGCAAGCTTTTAAAAAGTAAACTGAATTTCTCAAAAACATGGGCTCGTCCGGGATTTGAACCCGGGACCTCTCGCACCCTAAGCGAGAATCATACCCCTAGACCAACGAGCCAGATGGTGCTCGGGCGATCTAGTTAGCGTACATACAATAAAATCATATTCATAAGTTTGTATGTGTTACCGTATGCACATATGATTGTAGGCTTACTTGTTCGGTAAAGCGCAATCAATAGTTACAAGTGTAGTGTGAGAGGTGTTATAGATCTATCAAGACAAACCGAGATATTCTGTCTGCAAAATATTCGTTATGATAATTATAGAAGTCTAGGCTCAGCTTAGATCTTGGTTTGCTAAAATCAATTTTAGAAAATAAAACAAACGAATAATTTTGGTACCAAAATAATACTTTAAGGGCCTAAAAAGTTAATTGACCCGAAAGATTCTTTCGAGCACAAAGAGCGATTTCTCTCATTTATAACTCCTTTGATTGTACAGCAGCAACGTGTATACATTTATGTCCTTTGTTTCCTTGGTAACAGCCCTGCAAAGGTGACGCCCTTGGTGAGCGAGATGCTCAACCACCGACTGAAGACCAAGCAGACCGGGCCCGACGGCGTCCACGTCAGCAAGGTAAATTTAATGTTGTTTTGTGTATTTAGAAAATTGGACTTGTCCTTGTGTATTTTTTGTATGAATGGTTATTCCTATTCATATACTAATTTAAACCGTTCGCATTTTCACAAAATGCATATGTCTTTACGAAGATGCTATACAAAATTAAAAATATAATATCTTAAAAATCAAATTACTGCCTTTATTGAATATCAGTGTTGATTGATTTTAGTTTAAAAAAAAACGATGAAATATTCTAGCTAGGCTTGCACTAGGCCCAAAATGTCTTTCGCTAAAATTTCGAAAGCAAGAAAATAGTCTTTCACATTTTTAAATTTTCTTTTGCTAACCAAATTGTATCGAATACATTTCACCAAAATATCCTTTCGCAAATGTTACGAAAGACCTCAACTATATGTTCGCATTTTGCGCGTGTCTATTCTATTACATGTTTAACCCATATTATTCGTCCCATTCTCCTGTAGGTGATGGTAGCGGAGGCGCTGGATATAACGCGCGAGACGTACCTGGCCTTCCTCATGGACCGCGAGCACAACGGACCCGTCATGGTGGGCAGTCCCTTTGGTGGAATGGACATCGAGGAGGTCGCTGAGAAGACGCCAGAGGCCATCTTTACCGTAAGTATAAAAATGAGACAAAATGGTGTTTCTTTCATTCTGACATCCCATACGTTTGGTACTATCAGGCCGTGGAGAGGAAGAGAGACAGTTTACGACTGATGATATGTTGGGATAAGGCTGGAACAAAGTTGAGGGGTGGTGAAAGGTGAATAGTCATCGAAGGCAATAAGTCGAAGTCGTCAAACTGAGTCAACACTGCTAGCCCAAATTCTAAATCCAATCATTTATTATTCCCTACCATCTCTTGCAGGAGGCGATCGACATCCACGCCGGCCTAAGCGACGAAGCTGCTCGCAAGATGGCAGCCAACCTGCAATTCGAAGGCCCGCGCCTAGAGGAGGCCGCAAAACAGATAAAGGCTCTGTACGGGCTCTTCCTCAAAGTGGACGCCACGCAGGTCGAGATCAACCCGCTCGGAGAGACGCCACAAGGACAAGGTACGGTTGATTGGTTGCATATGCAACGACACCTTCTTTTGAATATGTAAATAAATTGTTGATGTATTAAACATAGAGAAATGTCGTGAATCATGAATAATTGATGCTAAATTGTGTTTACAAAATTGCAGCTGAATGTAAACTACTGTTCATATGCTTTGTGTGAGTGTTCTAGGCTTAATCATTCTTTAACAACATAATATCCTCGCATAGCTCAAAATGTTTATTTTCCTATCACCAGTGGTGTGCTTCGACGCCAAGATCAACTTTGACGACAACGCCGAGTACCGGCAGAAGGCGGTGTTCGAGATGGAGGACCATTCGGAGACGGACCCGCGCGAGATCGAGGCGACGAAGCACAACCTCAACTACGTCGGCATGGACGGCAACATCGGATGCCTCGGTACGATGCGCTCGAATTCTTCTTCTCTCTAACCCAATCCTCAAAACGGACTTATTTTCCTCTCCATTTTGACTTTTTCATAACGTACTTGGATTTGGGGAAACGATCCCCGTTTGCAATTCACCTGTATTTGTTTTGACCTTGATCCCTGTGGCTCTGCAAAATGGTTTAAATGCTCGTGCTGTAATAAAATCTTACCAGGTGTGCACCTTAACCAAAATCGGCGGCCAAATCAACACTGACAACAATTACAACAATAGCATTCGCACACAATATTCAACTTCAAAAATAAATCAGGTTAAATGCGAACGCCGAAGGCGCGAGCGCAATTTTTAAAGGCAATTAAATATTAATGTATTTTCACGATCATGATTTTCCATCAAATTGGCATTTGCACTAGCGCAGGCGTCGTCTAAAACGGCACTCGCGCGTGCGAAACGCATATGCGACGTGCTCCCCTGCGTCATCATTTACAAATATTGGGCCCATGCTATGCCAAATCAGTTCTGATCTTGCATTTTTTTTTAAATGGACGATATATATGCTACTTGAGTTGACACTGTCTTGTTCACCAAGGATAATCATGACACATTCCAATGCTCACATGAGTTAAACGTTAAAAACTGAACGCCTCTTTGCCACCCACAGTGAACGGCGCAGGACTAGCAATGGCGACAATGGACATCGTGAAGCTGCACAAGGGCGAACCGGCCAACTTCCTCGATGTTGGTGGTGGCGTCACTGAGGACCAGGTCTACCAGGCCTTCAAACTTCTCACCTCCGACCCACAGGTATTTGGCAGACACTTAATCGAAATTCTCTCTCTCCCTCTCTTATTCTACTGCCTAGCCTCCAGGTTCTTCACCTTCGACCCGTAGGTAATTTTAAGTAGAATTCTATCTTTTTTTTTTTTTTTT
>LQRL01075400.1:4899-21940 GCA_001703475.1 Hydroides elegans
ATAGCTAAGGAAAAATAGGAAAATGGGAAAAATCAGATGTTGTAGGTATAAAGGTGGCAATCGGCTGGAAAAGGGCAGCGTGGTTTTTGCCACCACTGTTGATGGCTTTTATCTAGTGAAAGGGATCAGTGCACAAAAATGCTTTATTATGATGATCTGTTTATGTATAGCGTTGCTATATGTCATTTGTTATAAACTGTATTTAAGTACATGTAGTTTGTTTCTAGGCTATCACTATTCTAGCTATTGTAATCGTATATGTCAATATATTCTAAAGTGTATAATTATTGTATATAAACATTGCATTGATAATGGTTAAGAGAGCAGGTATGTGATATGAGGTAAATCAAAACATGTTTTGCACACACTCCACAAAGTGACTCCCGAGTTTGCATGATGTACACCACACAATGCAGTGATTTCATAAGGTGTATTGTATTTGAAGTTTGTATTCAAAACCGCAAGAGACGATATCGATATTAATTTCGTTGATGGGCAATTTCAGGTACGAGATACATTCTTCTGTTGTCCATCGGAGTATCAAATTAACGAACGGAATCTTGGATCCTTTTGTTAAAATAAACATAGTGAGCAAGACGCTGAGGCATCATTCTTTAAACGTTTGATAACTTTGAGTTTGAATACGTTTTGAATGCTACGTTCAATACCATGTACGTAACTATGACGTCATCCGGTCATTGACCGATAAAGAGCAAAAGCTTCAAACATACTCATTTCGACTTAGACCGCGGTGACATTAAAAACAAAACAAGTGGTTTTTTTTTCACACGAACTTGTTTGGTCTTATGTTTTATAGAAAGATTGAAGTGGAAACATGTAGTGTAACCATCCTTTAAAAAAAATCAGCTTCTTTTTGCTTAAATGTAACCGCGGCCTTAGCCTAGCTTTATATCATGGTGAATAAATAGATAAAAAAAATGAACATATCCGTACCATTATACGCAAACGTATCATACATTATAACGACGCATATCGCCAAATGGGATCACCGGTCCGGTTGAAAAGAGGATGCGTCGTGACAATCAGAAGACTCTATTAAAAGTGCGGATTGAATTTCAGGTTGACTATTTTTTTCATTTTCCGATATTTTAATCATACTGAAGCACAGCATCATGTTTTTTACCGGAAGAATCTATGTTTGAGACCAAGTTGCGTTTTTAAATTAAAATTTCCGATTGAGGGATAGTATGAAGAAGGAATTTTGCATGCAGGTCAATGCATTCATGTTAACATTTTATGTGTTTTTATTTGAATAGATTATTTGTATATTAATACCCTCATGGAAGTTTGTTTTGATTGAATACGTATTCGTCCTTTTTATTTACATCTTATCGATATGTCAATGTAAATGAGTAAACCTAATTCATACATTAAATTTGTTAGTTCCCGTAAAATGCATTGACGAAACAACGAGACAACGGGATGACAATGCATATGTTGACTCGAGAAGCACCATCCTGATCAACAATATACTTAAAAGAAACGTTCAATTGCAACGTCAACGTCAAAATCGTTTAATTACTATGTCCATGGAAAAGCATCCAAAAGCATTATTGGTGCGTGCTAATCGAAACCTTGTCAAAACACGGTATCTTGCATAAATATAAACGTAATTCGTTAATAAAGAAATACAACGTTAAACCGACGTCTTCAAGACGTCATGTGACCCATTTACTAATTGGGTATTGACTCTCGTAGCTCCCTAATTCCTCTATATTGACCGAGCATACACTCATTCCGTTCTTTAACGCTTGGCCCCATTGACTTCACATCTGACGGTATTAACCGATGTTTGCCGTCGAATTTAGCTCAAAATGAACTTCTATTGGGCCCATCGTTGAAATGTTTGTTTTGTTCCGAGTACAGGAAAATCACTCGTTAAATATGTTTGTTCTGACGAGTAAATCATGATAGTATGTCTTTTGTGTCAAGATGCATGTGCCTTTACTCAGGTTTTTATAGAGGGAAACTAGAAATAATATTACTTATCATATCAATAATCATATAATTGAATATAACAAGCATTTACGCATTTCAGATTGCATTTCAGAATGGTTTTTGATCAGTTCTCTGAATTGTCGTAAAATGAAAACGTTTGCAAAATAAATCCTGTTTGTTTTATTTCAATTTTATTTGTATTTTCCTTTTCAGTGCTCATATCTTTATTTGCAATTTCCGACAATGGAAAAGCAAAGCAATCTCTAAAAATGGCCGAAAATACAAGTATTTTGGAGCGGCGAGGTAACACAATGTTCAAGGCACAGCCGAAGTTATTACACAAACATGGTTGTAACCGAACACCGTCCGATGAAACCTGATCCGTTCAGGCGAATGCCGAAGCAAATGAAATGAATAAAAAATGGATCCAAAACACAACGCGATGGAGGACCGGATACAGATTTTACATCTAATTTGATCAAAGTTTAATTAAAAAAATATTTCAAGCACAAACTTTTTAAAAACAATCGGTAGTTTGAGTCTTGATTCATACAAAGATCTAAATCTTATCGATATCAACATTGAAACATGGTTTAACATGGACTATAGTTATAGTGGTTATGGATCCTTAAAGTATCCACCTTATGGACATGATTGATCAATATTTGAAATTCAACCGGGGGCGAATATAAATCGAATTATTAAGTGATGATACTAGCATCAACGTATACTTCTACATCTGATTTGAAAATATATATCCTTTGTCCCCTCTCTGGATCCTTCACTGTACTTTATATAGACCGCCTTTGCATTTTGTATATGTATTTTGTAGTTAGCGGCAAGGCCAGATTGTAGGTGGTCTCGATCGACGCCTTGAGTCTGATTTTCGGTGTTTGTTGATGTTCCTGGATTTCGGTGGTAGGATCCTGATGACACCATTAGATGCATATCACACCATTTATTTATTTATTTTTTGTCTTAAGAGATAATTCTAAATATGAGGACTTGTGGTGAGAATATTCGGTGCAAATGTGCGACTTCCATCATGACAGATTTCGTGTTTTTGTTTTTAGGAAATTGCTTGTCAACAAAGTGACATTGTCTCTAAAAATAACACTTTTTTGTTTATTTACTTTTTGAGTTCAAACCAATATAAATCTGGAAATCCAAAAATGAAAAATAAAACAATGTTGGGATTTTTGAAACCAATTTGCATACATCATTAAATTTTATTTGATGTTTTAGGAATGATTAAAACTATTCATTCGTTATGAAAGATGCTGATAACCAAATAGCAGCGCAATCATTAAAGTTTTAACATTGACATCATTGGCAGATTAAATCAAAGAAATTTACAATGAACTGACTTTCCTGAATGATCAATGGTCAAATCACGCACTATCAGAAAACGAGAGTAGAAAATAGTGCATTGCATAAAACTTTTTTGACATAATATCAATACTGCTGTTAAAAATACCAACGATATAATGGTTCATGAAGTGAATAGGCTATAAATAAATTATGTGAGATGAGGGGATATTATTACACAACATACACAAATTATGTATGCCTGTCTGAAGAAATACATTCAGGTTTTTGTCGAGACTATTTTTCTGCATCTAATTCAGATGAATTATAGACGCGTATAGCAATTTAGGGTCTATGAGTTTACAAAACCTGTAATATTCATAATCAAAACAGATAAAGCCATATAGAATTTCCCGGAATGTATGTTCACTTATTATTGATTGAATCTTCAACCAACGAAATTTCATGTGGAACTATGGAGCAAACAGATTTCGTTTTGCGATCACTGCGAAATTCGAACAAAATCAGGCGCGGATTTAGAGGGGGCGCACCAGGCGCACGCCCCCTGTTCGCCCTTGTATGTAAGACAAAAAAAAATATTTTCGCCCCCCGGTTCAGCCTGATAATTTATACTGTTTCGCCCCCGTGTTCAATATTTTCTGGATCCACGCCTGCAAGTCATTGGAATATCGCTAGATTTAGATTATTTCCCGTTTGAATCTCGCAGCGATCGCAGGGAATTCCACAGTTGCGCCGACGTTTCAAGAGTAATCAAAATTCTATTCGAAAAGGTGAAAGTCACGCCCAAAAATGGCATAAGTTGGGACTGGAATCCTCCCATTGTTTGACGATAATTAGTGCTAACGGAGGGCACCAATATGAAGCACCTCTTGGAGGAGGTATTTACATGGCGTGAGGGAGCAGTGAGGAGGACCATATACGAGTCCTCCAGAGCTGTGCTCAAACACTACAGCTGAGGACACACGGGCTTTTTAGGAGGAGAGGCACCCGATAATTCGTTTTAGTTTTTTTTTTAAATATTTAATTTGATTTGAATTTCGAAATTCGATCAACTCTGAAGGACATCGCAAAATATCATATCGTGCTAATCCATTCGCGATAACGGTAGTCTACTTTTCCATGATACAAGCACACACTCAAGTGATCACTTCGATACAAAACAATGTGAAATCAATATCGCTAGTTTTTTTTTCGTTCAATTTCGCTGCAACCTTATGAGTGCGTGACCAAACCATTATTCAAGAGGAAAACAAATGCTATGTCCCTGGTTGAATGACATATGAAAGCAATGCCTAAGCTACTCCTTTTCCTAAAAGCGACACCATTTTCTCAATCCCACTGTCACGGTCTGCTTCTTTTCGAGTGGTCTCATCCAGCCCCTGTTTACACGCTCGCTGCGCCTCTTCACTGGATCAAGCCAGACCCATCCATTCTCAGGCCAATTTGGCGCTCATTATGAGCTCATCATAATCGGAATGATCGGGCAAAATGAGTGATTTATGGGGTGTGTTTTTCCGGGTTTGGACTGGGATGAATAAACACATCTGATGCGATGTGAGTTTTTGGGCTGAGCAAGTAGGATTCGAGAGCAGAATAAACGTCTTGGCAGCAAGAGGTAGCCAACTTAGCCAAGGTTAGACAACACAGCTAAAATCATATGACTAAAAACGAACACCCACGTATGAGTGGAGACTATATGAAGTGTGTATAGACGGCAAATAACAACGTTATGACTCCGCAATTATGATCATTACAATGTATTAGGTTTCCTCCAAAATAGAAGTCCATATACTGTCAACACACAGTGTCGTGAAGTAACCCGAGACGCACATTAGCTGTACATCTTTTATTACACAAATATTGTGGTTGTATCTATTCAGACTTAGTTTATAAGTCGCAAGAATAGTTCAAATATTTACTTTTCCAATTTTTTAGCCTGTTTCACTTATTGTTGGCACGACAATTGCTGTGAAAAGAGCATCATTATTGCCAATGTCAACTTGTCTATTTCGCAGCGCGTTTACGGACCAGAATTTATAAGGGGTTGCTTTAAATTAAACCCATATAGTCCCTTCGTAAATAAAAACCTGCTATGTATCTAACTATCTCGCAGATTCTTTTTATATAGCGATGTCAATTTCATGAAAAGGGCTTACTTATACAAAGAGATAATTCACGCGACATGACAAACCCATGATCACTGTAGTGCTCTCTTTTAAAAGCGTGTTAAAGTCACCGCCGGTGAATAAACAAGTTGGTGTAAGTTAAAAGTGTCGCGCTGAGCTGGTGTTCATCCGACGTTGTCACCGCCAGCGGGGGGAACCAGCGAACACTTCATAATCGCGCCAGGGGAGGTGGGGTGTTTGGGAAGAAGAACCGTAAGACATGTTAGGAAGGGACGACATTTTGAGAAGAGACCCGTTGTTGACAATAATGCATTGATATTTGGATGGCCCGGAATGATAAGTAATCACGTGATATAACGTCATAGTTTAGTTTCAAAATACGTAACGTTCAATGACGCACGGGTACACGTTATGTAAGTTATATGTAATTCTTGTTTAAGCCGACGTCTCGCAACTGTTACAATCGGGCGATGACTGAGGGGGCGGCACAATGGACAAGAGATGGATTGCGATGTCTTCGAATGATTAACGAACCCACTCTCATCATGTCGCGAAGGTTACCGAGATTTGTTCGCAATATGCACATGTAGATGTGTTGTTATTTATATCATGACATACGAATATGGCATGTTGAATGACGTTGTGTCTTTGTTTGGTTGCAGTATACAATGTAGATAACAAAATATTTTATTGATATAATTGCATAAATGTTCATCTTGGAATCGAACTTCAAAAAGCTACATCCAATCACATCATTTGATATCGTTGACGGTACATCCATCTCAAGTTTGAAGGGTCACTTCATATTCGGAGGGCCCCGAGATTCGTGCCCTGCAAGTCGCACCTTTGTATTAATTTGGCCTCACGAATAAAAGGATTGGAAATCTGATGGCATTCACTTTTGACAGCATAAATGAGTGTGAGCCGTCAAAATCATGTTAACTTATGATAAATTATGAGCTTTTGATGTTTATACGCAGTTTCTGTCAGTTTTACAATGTCACATAAGTAAACAAACCCAACTTATGACATATCAAGTGTTTTAAAAAATGACCTATTAAAAAGTTATAGTTGTGTGATGTACAATATATATATTTGTTTTGATTAAAAATGTATGCATACATGTTCATCAATATATCCTAAATGAATAGTTGCACCTGTCCTTTTCATGGATTCAATGAATCAAGACTATATAATAACGGTTATCTCTCGATCAAGCATGACAATTTAGACACATTTCGTTACAACCTGCTGTAATTAACAGCAATTTAGTAAATAAAATGGGTTTTTGTCAACTCATCAAAACTTTTCACATTTTTTTTTGTTACGTGTATTATTGGCTGTTGGCACAAAATGCATGTCGTAACACATGAAATGTATTTTGTGTATATAATAATGAAAAGCGGTGTTTTCTATCAGTCTACATGGTACAGCTATAATGAAGAGGTGTCAAAAGATACAAAGCGGTTTGATGAGATACTGCGACATTTTCCTGAATCGAACATCAGGTTTTTTGATTGCAGAGCACAATGTAAAAACATACTTGATTGAAGTTGGGTTTATTTGATCAATAAAATGTACATCCGGAGATGGAGAGCAAATTTATAATTTAGATATAATTTGAAATATTTTCTCATTTGTAAGTCGAAACATGGTTTAAAGAGCAACTCATGTTTTTTTGCAGGGAACGCTCAATTACTTTTTTTTTTCATTTTATTATGTAAGATTGTTGAAAAGCAAGTATACATTTAGCAATGCAAACTGTCAATGAAAGATATTTTGCACGGAACCCGCCATATTGTTTGTACGTTTCACTTTTTTCATTATTGAAATTTAGATAATATTTATACAAGCTTTTGTAGGAACTTTTTTGGGTCCTTTCAAAAGGGTTATTACAAGTTGGTTATTAAGACTGCTTCATTTATTACGCACTTATGAGGTGAACTGCAATGTAGGGATAGTTTCATATGAATTTTCATATAGTTTCATATAAGTTTATATATAAAATAATATAAGTTTGGATTGCAACCTTAACAGATTTTAATTCTTATATTGGGCATGATGACAAACCTTTTTTTTGGTTTTGTCATAGCGGTTTCATGGGGATTTTTCCTTGTATATGTAAACATTTCATACGCTTTCTAGGTTATTCCTTTTATTTATAAGACACCCAATTTGTTCTAAATTATAAATTGGAAGATGCATCCCCGTATTCGACTTGATTTTGTTTGTATGTAGCAGACCGAACGGTAATGCGATTGTCGCTAAAGAAAAACAGCGCAATAGAGAGAATGGCAACTTTGCGTGTATCATATGAACCGTTTTTAGTGCAGATCGCATATTTTTACCATAACATATACTGAAATTAGTCGTAAAAGTTAATGATTCTAAACGCTGAAAGTGTAATTTCTCATGAGTTCCTTATTTTCACATGGACGATCATTATATAGTCACTCCCAATAAATGAGCAGTTTGGTCACTAAGTGATCGTTTTTAATGTACTAAATACTCGCTTAAAGCTTATTTTTTTCCCTTTCTTTTGCTTTGCGTTTGCCAAAAAGAAGATGTTTTAGATGTACTGTTTGTATGGTTTGGACTGCACCTGGGAAGTTATTATTATTATAGACAGTTGGACCTAAGAGGTCAATCACTTATGAGTACATATACATTGTACAAGTAGTTAGATTTACATATCCATAGAAAAGCCTCTGTATGTTTTGTTTCCCGATCACCTGTTATAATTTACTTTACTATGTTTAAGCATTGCAACAGGTACTCTTTGTTAAATCGAAATATATTGGGAGAAACTGAAAACCCTTGGTCGGGTGTGAATATTTAATTATGAATTGCTATAACTGTTTCCTTACATGTAAACTTCCAAACCAGGTCACAATTAATGAAAGTATTACCTAGATGGTTATCTTTAAATTTGGCAAAATTAAAGTTAATTGAAAGGAAACAGTCCTTTGACAAAAGGGTAACCCATGACAAAACAAGTTAACCTAGAGTATAATCGAGTGTATATGAACTGCATACTTTTATATTGTGCTTGGAAGGGTGCTTAAGTTTAACCATATTAATATATAAATTACTGCTATTCACAAAATTCAGGTTTAAATCAAGGTTCATATCAAGTCGGATTGTTTATCGGTATAGGCCTACAAGTAAGGTGAGAACATTACAAAGGATATTTACAAATTTAGAATTACGGTTTGTTCAAAGCTCTTTTGGTTTTACTACTCGTGAGCGCTTAGGAGTCATGATTAACAGCATGTCAAGAATGCCTATTTGTTATAAATGATATTAATCCTATAAGGTGTGAGACTACATCCATACAGCACACTTCAGCCACACTGCAATAATGACAAACAAACCCTTACCTTTCTTTGGCTTCTGCCGCTCGATCACGCTGTCGCCGATTCTTGAACCAATTGCTGACTTGCGTGGTCGTAAGTCCGGTCGCCTCGGCAAGTTCTCGCTTCTCGCGAGGACTCGGATACGGATTATGCGCATACCATTCGCGCAGCACCGTACGCGACTTCTCCTTGAAGCAATAACTCGTCTCCTCGCCGTCCCAGATCGTACGCGGCAGCGGGAACTTCCGGCGTACGCGGTACTTACCGACGGCACCCAACGGGCGACCGCGTAGTTTTTCCGCTTCGATATAATGCGCTTTCAGCCAGAGCTGCTGCAGTTTCGGGTGGTTATGCGGCGAGAATTGGTGACTCTCGAGGATCTTATAGAGTTCTTTGAAGTTTCCGCGATGGAACGCCACAACGGCCTTGGCCTTCAATACGCTCTCGTTTTTATGCAGGTGTTCGCACGCCGGGAGCGACCACAGGAAGCGCGCGAGTCGCTCGATGTTGCCGCTGTTCTGTAGCACTTCGCAGACGCACGCGACCTGTTCCTGCGTGAAGCCGAAGCTCGGTAGCATGCCCGCGCCCGGTCCGCCCATCCCGCCGCCGCCGGGCGCGCCCACGGCGCTCGAGGGTGGAAGCTGCTCGTGGAGCATCGAGTCTTGCACCGCCTTGTACGGGTCGGTGGCGTCGTGCGCGCTACGGCCCGGGAAATTCACTGTAACACACAAGCAATGAACCGTGACGTTAAAAATGGAATGGTTGAGGGTGGGTTTAAAGGGATAATCACAGGTTATTCAATGTATTTATCCAGATAGTTGTATCACTCGTTTTGCTGCAATCCGTCTGTAAATCACATATCACTATATTGAATGTAAAATTGATTAAAATCCAGTTTTATATATGCTTTATCATTCCAATGACAGCTTGAAACGTCTTACTACAATAAACAATTGTTAATTTCATTTCACACTTTCATAATATTTTTAATATAACACTCTTTATTTTATTCACAGTTTTCACAATGAAAACACTTGACAATCACTGAAGATTCCCTTCCGATTCCACTCATAAACTATATATCCCGACCTATAACTTATTACAGAAATACTTATATCAAAACCATAAGCGCTGCAAATACAACCTCCCAACACATGCGTTGTTGCGCCTTTGCTTTACTAAAATACGCGACTGGCGCACTGTGGGCTTTTGATTGGTTAAGAGAGACGACCCGCAAAGCATATCAATATTCACAGCCTGTCAAAGCTAACGGCGCGTCATAGCAACAACGTCAATCAGGGAAACCCGACCCCGCGCAGAGGTGTGCGCGCTGGTCCTTCATGTCTACGGCCACGAGAACCAGTGAGAACAGTTATTTTTTATTTATGTTTTGTTAGTTAATATGGCCATCAAATCCCATTAGCTAAAGAAGTTGTGTAGCTAAAAAGAGTGTCAAAACAAAGAATTTTGCTGAAATGGTAGTTTTTGTGGAGGTTTTAGTTTTTGTATTGCACAACACAAAGCTTATGGAATTATGGTTTCGTTTTGCATTGACTGTAGCAAAATAAAAAGCATTTATCTAAAGTGCCAAAGTAAACAAATAATATGTTCTTTGAAAGCTTTCATATTTGTATACAAGGCAATGGTAACAACATGTATAAGTTGTAATAATACATAATAACGACAGGTCATTTTGACAAATAAGGGCACAAATGGCAGTGATTGTAGCCTTATTCCATAATTTAAAAAAAAATCACAATCAGTTTAATCGAAAAGGATTGAATCCACTCAATATATCTTCATATTCAATTGATTTTCATAGAAATATATAAATATAGAAGCCTATCACATGAGGGAAGAATAGTGTATGAAACATCATGATGATACAATCATATTTGATTTTAATTCAAAATGATTAATAAGTAATACGAAATCTGCGTTTTGAAATGACCCAGTCCTTCTTCTCTCAGCGGAATCCAAACATCGCCAACTTTTCTGGGGAGAGAGAATGATAAGGGAGCAGTTATGTTTATAACAGCTGTCAGATTGAGTAAACATATGCTCCCCTTGAATGAGCAACGCAGTTCCATCTCAGTGAACGCTCTCCAAACAAAAGCCAGTCTTGCGCGCGTTTTATCCCGAGGCGAAAAAATCGAGAAATTATTAGTATTTTCATCAATAAACAAAGGTATTCATTTTTTTTTCAGGAAACAAAATGATAACTGATTTTGTTTTATTTAGGAAAAAAAATCTATATGAAATAGCATAATCAAAGTATTCGTTATTATCCCTTGAGAAGAGACAAACCTAACGTAATGACCTATTTACACTGATGCTAAAGCTTTTACGCTCCGGGCACATGCTAGATTTTCATTCATTGAAATTCAATATAAATCAGGATTAGTTTTTAGCGAGATAGCCCGACCTTCTTTTCACTGATCTGTTATCCATAAGGTTTTCTATTTCCCAAAAATCCTCTTTGCTTATCAAACGACATTATCTTGACTATCTATTGCAATAACATTCAGATTTCATTTGCGAGATATGCGGGAGTTATGTAAAAGCAAAACCTGTCTTAGCCGCTAAGCCTCATCAACACACATTAAGCCCCTCGCAGCGCTCACGTCAAACTTGTCAGATCGCGCGGGACGTAAATATGTGTTTGGTAATAAAAGCATAGTGAGCGATAATACATGAGATAGCGATCTACCTACGCGACACGTAGCGAGAGAAGAGATGGCGGGTCGAATCAGTGGAGGAGCGCTAGATTACATTTATCATGTCGTTCGCCGTCATATGTCGCGTTCGAAGTCAGTCTCCGTCACAAAACTCATCACGCGAGACAAAAACTCGGTCCCCGATTAATCGCCATTACCTCTGATGATTTGTCAGTCATTGCGCTGACGTGTTATAGGCAAATGTGAAAGCGAGATCGAGATTTGCGATAAGAGCGAGCGCCCGGGGCGTGGGGCAAATGACTTGACATGTTTTGTAGTGACTTCTTCCTATTATAAGCCACTGTCCGTCCACTAAATCTCATACAACCCTCTTGTGTCTGTCAAATTAAACCCGAACCAACAATCGCTGTCCTTTTTGTGCGTCGCTACTTCAAGACGTCGCGATCCTCAAACCATTCGCTTCGATTAGTGACTTACTAAATATGCCAAGAATAGAAGGGTTCAAATATACAATGTCAATATATGTTTTGTGCGTACTAATGCCATTAAATGATCACAATGTTTGTCGTTTGCGCAAAGAGAACGTGAATAGCGAAAGGGTGAAGGTTCAAGCTCACATCCGTTCATCATTAATGGATTCTTCCGATTAACTGAAAATCGCCTAATTGACTGTTTTTAACTGTTAATATGAGGTTTCGAATAACTGTTTATGGGAGTCTCAAATGACCTTAATATATATATTTACAATGATAAAGAGACATGGCATAAATAAACAGAATAACATATAGAAAACAGTTTATTTGATTCACTTGCTACAGTTTACAGTTTACATTTTTAAATTAAATCGCAGACTAATTTGTAATTTACAAACGAAAACAACCTGCTCTTTCATGTTTTAATGGCATCCAAAGGTTATCTCAGCCTCATCACCCTATAAGCAAGTGTGAAGATAAAAAGCGTATTTGAAAAGACTTTGAAAAGCAACGCGTAAATTTCAAACGAGTTTGATGACGTAAAAAAAACTAGGGAAATGCAACAGAACAACAGACCGCGTATTTGAGGGATGAGCTAGTATCATGTTACACAGAGTGCGCATAATTGAAGGGCTGCGTACATCAGTTTAATCTCAGCGCAGCTTTATTATGGACGGACAGATTGGCAGGTTTTGAAAAAAGGCGACGCGGTTGTGACATTGGGTGACTGAAAAAGGCATATGTGATTTGAAAATGAACTTATTTCTATATAATCCCTATTTAAACTTTTATTCGTCCCGTATTTAAACAGAATGCTTCGTTTTATAAGATAGAATTATCTCCAATATTCAAGGGCTTTCACCTGATCAATCTTTTAAAAAGATTAGGAGGCATTCTACAAACGAAACCGGAGCCATCATATTTTGGACATCACTTAGCATGTAGATTGTTGATTGTTTTTTTGAAAATCAGAACACTATATCCAATTCAATCAAAACGAGTAAAACGGCCCCGCTTGAGTGCACTAAGTAACGTTACAAGAAAACAAAGTCCAATAATAAAAGCAATGAATGAGTTTCATATCTTCTCTACAGCTGGCTGGATAACGTACCGCATTCCGTTCCGTCACGCCTCCATACCCAAACCCAATTACTCCGGCCGGTAACTAAGGAAAGTCATGGTTACTAAGACGGGTTACATTGAATTTTGATAATGAATTCAATCCTTTTTTATATGGATTCACAAAGCATCAGTAAGTATCTTAAGCTATGCGTTCAATGTTCTTTCAATGAATTTGCTATTGCAAGATTCCATATTATGAACGAATTCCAAAACTGATTTTGCTTCACAAACAATAATCAGCGCTGCTATCGACCATCGATTTAGGAATGCAATGATTCTTATTTCTTTAATGAGATTTATGAGCAGTGTTTTCACACATTTCTCATTCGCACAATAACAGAGATGCCCCCTGAACTGAACCCAGTCAAGCACGGAAACAAGTGCATTTCATTTCAGAAACGGCGACACCAACTACAAAATATTCGATCCGGATTTAAATAACCAGCTTTTAAATGGAAAATGAATCAATGCTAACGAGTTTCCAACTATCAAATAAACAATATTAATACCCCATTTTCTTTTTTTTTCTAACCCTCAAAATACATATTTTACATGTCCCTCCCCGTAAATTCCCATCATATCTGGATCCGCGCCCACGTTACGCGCCCTGGATCTGCAACAGCCTTGCGCTCGTTAATCAGGATCAGGTATCAGCGGCCGTCACTCGCAGATAGGCGGCGAAACCGGATCCTTGCACCCGCCGTGCGCCCAGAAACAGCTGCGTGCGCGATGAGCCGACGAATGCGCCGAGTAATGAGCGTATATGCGGATTGGGCGAAGTGATTTATGCGTCTTAAGTGAACATCTATATTTGTAGTTTATTTTGGCGCGTCTTATTTTCATGTTTTTTTGGCGCACCTTTTTAAAATTGTAGATTGTGTTATAGTGTGTACGGTCTTTGACAAGTCTAGCAAAATATATGAAAAACTAGTATTGTTTAAGCGTTTGTTGTTGTCAAAGAACAATGGGTAATATTTTTTGCAGCATTTGGACGTTTTTCAATGGTATTTTTTGCCTTTGATATATGTCTCGGAAATGCCCATAACCAAAGACTCATGATTAGACATGAGTCTTTGCCATAACATAATCCTTGGTTATCGTTTGAATTACCCCTTCAAATTATACAAGAACTATTAATTTGAGCGATAATCAAAATTATTAATACATTTGTACTTTTCTTATCACGATTATATGCTCTATGTTTTGCAAATTTATCAAAGTAGATTCCTCAATTATTACTCTTAGTTTTCCATACGAGCTCAATAAATTGTTGTCAATATCAATAACGAAATACCAACAATCATTACAAATCTATGGCAGATCATCACGCTAACAATGCAAAAAAGCGCAATATTTATTGCTGCTAGACGAGTATATAAAGCTTCATTTTTCTTCATTGTAGTTTTATCTTTTCGTATTTTCATCTACCACTTGCTTCTTCCAATGTTATCGCATTCACATGTCGGTAGACCTGTTGATGTATGGACAGCGGATGCCCCCATTTGGAAATATACAATATAAAGTGGCGTCTCCATGTACGCGTTTGGGTCTCCGTTTGCGTTTGCGTCTGCGTTTTGTATCCGTTTTGCTTAAACCGAGTTCACTGTTTTCTTTTTAACTGTCTCCATGTGTGCGTTATAGCATCCGTTTTCGTTTGCGTTTGCGTTATGTATAACGCAAACGGACCCGATCGCTCAGTGAGCGAAATATCGAGAACGCAAACGCAAACGTAAGCCAAAACGGACCAGAAATGCCTGAAATCCAGATAGAAATTCCAGATTATGACGTAGAAAGGTGTTTCCCGAATGTTGGCCTTGGCCTTGTTTTGTGTCAAACTGTGCTTTATTCATGCGGAGGTAGTTGTGAAATTGAGCATCGTCAATATTCAGTTCTTTTATCAAATGACAATATGAGCCAAATTGTTTTCTCTGCCTACAAAGTAGGATGTATCCAAATTATGTGCTTTCTTATATTTTTATGCCTTTTTGCGGCCTGAAGTAAGGGAACAGTCAACATAAAGTCACCATCTTCTTCCTCTTCATCTGAAAGCCATATGTTTTCCTACATCTTTATTTTTCTCATTATGTTTAACGTGACTTGTTTTTATAGATCATGTGATCTGATCCGTTTTGTATAACGCAAAGAAAAACGCATGCAAAACGCAAACATGGAGACAGTGAAAACGCAAACGCGAACGTAAACGCAAACGGATACGCAAACGCGAACGCAAACGCAAACGGAAACGTACACATGGAGACGCCACTTAACGCCGCAAAATAGACGTAGCAGCGTCATGTTTAAAAGCTCATCTTGTCCTCATTTGTTGCTGGCGTCATTCAAAGGTTGCAACAGTGCAACCATACAATAAGGATTATTCCCTATACAACTACTTAATGTGATGGAAAGACATAAATTGCTTAATGACGTCACATATATCAAATGACGTCACATGTACACATTTTATCACGTGGGTAAATACCGCTACGCGATGGCAGGTGATTTCAGCACTAGCTGTCAGGTGCACCTACAGGAGGTGCAGAGAAGAAAATCCTGACCAGGCTAGAGAGGAGTCTGTCCTGTTTCATATCTGAGTGTGAAAACCCCGGATTTGGGGAGGAGAAATTGTGTGTTGACATGCGGTTGTCAATATGCCATGGGATCCATGAATGCAGGTGCTCAGGATGGACGCTGCTCAGGTCCAATGTTATATCCGAGGGAAACTTGCATCTACGTGTAAGTGAAGATATGTGTTGACATACCTTTGTCAAAATAAAAACATATATATATTGCGTATTCATGACGCAATGTATTTCATGAAAATGCAAACACTAATGGACTTCATATTCAAACAGTTTTCATGCATCTCTTCTTTTCGAGAGCTTATCACTCAACAATACACCAACGTATGGATGCAGCCGTTATAATAATTCCAGGAAGCAGACTCCAAACACAACATATGCTCCATATGATAAACCTAGAGATAACCCCAAAGATCATAACAATCCAGCTTGACACGTCACGTCAGATAAGTGGGTCAGAAACCCGCCCGTCCCTGCCCCCCGTGGAACCCTGTACATGGTACTGGGTGTCGAGGGTCGTGGAATATGTGAGAGTTTTACATGGAACCGCCATCCTTTAGACGCCAATTTTAGGCCTTTGATCCAGTTTAGATGTGGACACTTTTTTATATGTGTTATAATGCAATTTTATCATTTTTGGGGAAGTTATCATTCGTTATATGCATGGGAAGAATTTGATTGTATGTTTCTATTTTATTTATATGTGCATGCATTTTGTAGAATTCGCAGATAAGATTTTCTCCATAACAGAAGCTGTAAGTTTTCTGCTTACAGAAAAGATATCTGTATGAATAAAATAACATAAACACGAGAAATCGCGTAGAATATATAATGGGCCACTGTACAAAAAGAGCCTCGCGAGTTTAGATTTATCATGAATTTCAAGATTATGAAGGAATGATATATCAAATGTCTTTGGCATGCGTCGAGAACGCTTAATTAAAAGTGTCATGTCGTTTTTAATTTATGCACACTGTTACTTGTAAGAACTGCCCATATATCTTGTCAAGTGTATAAATTCAGAGCGAAATCGCTGTGAATCACCATTATAACATGATGGAATTATTTTTTCCTCTATTTTCTTTGAAGCGCGAGCATTGAATCAATAGTCATTAAAGTACGATACACAGTATTCAGTATGCAAATGAGGAGAGGCTTATAAGCGTGACTCATTTTGAGGGAATACTGCAGTACAGTTCTTGTGCCTGTGCTCCACACAAGTATTCAAACAAAACGTCATAAAAAGTTATTATCATGACTAATTGTTCGCAATTTTTTTATACAGTTCGAATCTTAATGTATTTATGCACTAATTTCAGCTGTTATAATAGCGATAAAACACTCCTGTTCGTTTGTATAGCTGATTAAGAGCTTAGAAGAAACTATTACAAAACTCACGCCTTCGGCGTTCGTTTTGTA
>LQRL01075400.1:22146-33543 GCA_001703475.1 Hydroides elegans
GATATTGTATTGCAGTCTATGTAAATAATCATTAATCTGCAATAGCTTAGAAGATATTTTCATCGCATCTTCGGACGTTATCTGAATATTGAAAATAAAATAAAACGCGATTCCTATTCTACATCATTCTTAAAATACTGACGATAATGTACAAGAAAATGGTCATAATTTATGAAATACCCGTGTGAAATACTCTTTATAGTGTCGTTTTTTTTTGTTTTTGAAAATATCAACCAATATCAATGGCTGTCTGTTCAGTTTTCTACAAGATCCAATAAACTCAACAAGCAATGATTCATAATTACAAAATACATAACATATGCATTCAAAATTCCTGAATAACTTTGCAATTCCATCGAAGACACGGTGGCGCGTAATACATCTCGTTGACACTGCGAACCCTTTGTGGCACTGACTGGTCAATCAATCAAACGACACATAAAATGGTGTGGGCAGGCACTTGCGATGTATATGCAATCACTGCGAAACGCAATGAAAATATTAGGAATGTAGCGAATTTGGATTTCATTTAATTTCACAGCGGTCGCAGAAAATTTTGCAAAAATGATTGATCTAAAAATCCTTAAAATATCAAAATAACCCAGTTATACGGAATAAATGCTTAGGCTATTATTGGCCACTATGTCTTGGAATTGGTCGATTGATCCCTGATCGTCTACAAGGGTGTTCGCTGGAGCATGTTGACACACAACATAAATCGGAACCAGAAAGGGCACCCGCAACCCATAATAACCAACCAACTCGTTGCTAAATAAAACCTATATCCCCGATTCCTTTTCCCATATTTTGTCGCCCATTCTTTACGTCCGCTCTTGTGGCATATTGGGCTGGCTTTGTTGTGTTTACGTATTGTTGTTGCTTCAAAGGGGGCTCAGTAATAATGAACGAATCATGGTTCTACCCTCCAAGGTCGGTCAGATCCTCATAAATAGCTGATTTTCTTTTATTCGGGAATTTATGAACTACTCCAAGCATTAAAACCGATATTGTTATGTATGCCATTATTTTTGCTACATGCTCCAACAATACAGTGTCATTCTGATTGGTAAAGCAAGTGTATAATAACTCCTTAATATTTCCACCTAAATGGAAACGTATGTTGGAAGGTTAAATATTTGCATTTAGAGCGTATCTAGCGCGTTATATTCGTCCGTGTGCGTTTCTAATACGCTTATGTGGTATTTTATATGCTTTATGAAAAAGCGATTATTATCTAGAAAAGTTACCTGCTCTTGTAATAAATGTGTTGATTTTATCTGTTATGATAGACACCTATGTCCTTCACAAACATAACATACTTCATCATGTATGAATTAAGAAAAAAAAAATTTCCCTCACAATCAATTTCTTTTGATTAATTTTATCAAACAAAAATATAATCAACATTATTTCAATATCTAATTTATATTAAAAAATGTAATCTTAATAGTACATGTCTTATTGTTTTATATACATTTCAATAAACAATTAAATATGTGCTACTCTGATAGATTAAATCCCAACCATATCTCGCGGGTAAGAATAAATTTATTTCATTAAAAGAAAATCAAGCATATAAAAGAAATTAGAGCAATCATTTGGACAAACAATTGACTCAATCAATTCCCATCCACTCTCTGTTCTACCGTCCCATCACTTCAACAAGTATTTGTCCAGAAAGACATTTTTGTCAAATGCGTTTGCTTAGTCATTATGAGGGAAAACGAGGTTAGACCCGAACCTATCGGCAAGTTTTGTCGAAAACGCACCTGCACACGCGATAACGTTTTACATGATGAGATATTTTGTGATACCATACACATATTTTGTATTATATTTTATAAATATAACATAAATATCCTTTGTGGTGTAAAATATAGTTTTTCTTGTATTTTTTTCTTGAACAAATGACATCTATAGTGCCTTTGTAAGAATACAGGGGTATAAGGTATTTTTTTCTCCAAAAAAAAAGGAGGAGAAGATTCTTGTAAAATGTACATACATTGTATTGTATATGACCTTAGTCGACGTTTTGCTCATGCAAGAGCGTTAGTTTATTTTATCGTTATTTTAGAAAATATCCATGTGATTTGTACACATTTTACAGGATGTTAGTTTACGTCTTGCTCAAGCGCGAACTAGTCTTTTCCTCCATTTTCTATCTAAAAAGGAGTGTATGTGTCTCTACGCAAAATTGGATGGGCTCGTCAGTCGACATGTCCAGTTTGCTTTGGCTCTTGAGAGCTGAGCACTCCGAGTCAGAGTTTGCACATTTGTTCACACCACCACATTAACGGCTTCTGATCGCTCATTCAATATTTGAATATCTCGATCGGAGGGCCCATGTTTCTTAGTTTTGTCGGGTAAATATATGGATAAACTATAAGAATTAGGATGGTCGCAATATTATTTTGGGTAAAAGACAATATTTCTAGGATATTTACTGCGAAATATAACATCAATTTCTATATTTTGTGTTGGGAAATTATGTTATGAAATTTAAATTTTGATCATAAATTTGTTTGCTGTTGTTGAATTTCATTTTAAACATTATGCAACACGTACTATCTAAGAAATGCTACATAGATTATGCATACATAATTTTCATATTTAAAAAGATTATTATACATTAAAAATTATTTCAAATCGCAAAACGTAAGAGAAATTTAATGCTAATATCTAATATTAAACTCTTGGGGATATCACGTTAGTTTATAAAGAGAACTACCATCTAAGGCCAATGTTAAGAATATTAAATAATAGAAACTATGTATTGTGCTGCATTTTAAATCATAATAACCCAATTTGGCATTTTATCATCACCTGAGTAGAAACCGTATCCTATGTCACATGATCTGATCTGGCCCCGACTCTCGAATCTCGACTATACATATCACCATCTTGGCTATACGGGCGACTCAATTCTCGCCAGAAATTCATCAACGTCTCAAATACATCTTCATATCCTTCCATTGACATTCAAATATGATAAACGTGTCATATGTCGCATGAATTCTTATCCACTGTCATGCCTTACAGATATCCTTACATATTTTTGATACAAACTCCTATCCTTTGTTTTAACATCTTGAAACGGACAAAACACACATGATGTCTGAATGTTAATGGAGTGAAATGTAAGATGGAAACGAATCATAACATTTATATAGAAGATATTACTTCGACAACTGACAAATAAATTGACTGTAAGGAGAATGATAATATAAGTTAACGATATGCCTTGAGTACGTATCTTGTTTACAAGGTGTAGCATTTTGAGATTTTTAATAGCATAAGCTCACGCCTCACTGCGCTAAAATTTAATAAAATTCATTAAAACGCGAGGGTATACAATAAGGTGTTCAGAGTGACTCTTTTCGGCATTCAAGGTTTATAAAGTAATCCAAGGCAAGACTGAGTCGAGCCTGACACTACAGTTAAATCATTCCATCTTGGTGAGAAATATTGAAATGGCAACCAAGCCAAAAACGTTACGACGTCTTCAAAAACACTGCCGTTTTCGATCGACAACTAACGTTAGCGGTTCCGATCACCGCTGTTGGACTTAATTGTTGAAACAGCGATGTAGATAACGCAAACCCAGGAAAATCATGCAGGAAACCTTTTTATAATGATTGATATACCAACGTTTCTTAGACGTCTTGCCAACTGCGATAGGGCGATATTGCAGCGTTCGTATTTCACAGAAGCATCTTCATATTTCTGTTCATATCGGTGTTTGTTAAAAATGGCTTTTCTTCACAGCAAAAACTAGCGACAGAGAATAGAGGCAACTTCAATATTAGTACAAGAACGAGGGTTTTTGTCCTAGACGAAGACCACTTGAGGAATTTTTGTTACACCTTGATGATTCAGTAGCTGGCAAATGGACAATTACGACATTTCATAATTTCATTTTTCTTCAATGTTATTTCACAGTCTGACGTCTTTCTTGAAATAAAAATGAATGAGTTTTTCGAAGTTGAATCAACTTGTTTATTCAGATATGATAAATGCCAGCATACAGTTGACTGTTAATGAAATTATAATTTCGAATGCACATTTTACCCTATATCTAGCCGATAACATATAGATGCAATATACATTTATTATGGCTTAATCATATCTCTGCTTTATTTGATTCCATTCTTTGCAAATTCATTATAACATAAGCAGTTTTCGAATTCGAAACGACCTGGCTCGCTCATTTACACCTGCCTCCAGGGTCCAAATCTGATCATATTCATTCAAGACATAGCAAAAACTATCTTTAGTAAAATATGTAATATCATTGAAACCCATATTAACTATCGGAACCCCGCTTCTCGGGTGACACCAGACACCAGGGGTTATAAACCCTTGAGGCACATTTGTAAGAAACACCCCCATTTTATTGCTGTTATAATCTGTTTTCGTAGTGAAATTGGGCGGAATCTTTGTGTATATTATACATATAATACACGGTCGCCTTTTCACTAAGGATGGCAGTCGGCTATATAGCCATGTCGTGTTTTGGAGAACAGTAGCAAGTATGTTAATTGTATTGACTTTGTCATCTGCTTAAATAATTATCGCCAAAATATTGACATTTCGTACTGGATTTCAGCTTCTGATCAAACCGATCTGTTTTGGTAAGAGGTGTTCGCAAAGTGGAATGACGATGTTCGTGTGTTCACTTTTTTGGTATTAACCGTTGGTTTTATGCGATGATTGTATTTAACATGCACGCGAATGCCTGCAAACAAGGCACTTCAAAAGGCATACGATGGGCGAACGTACATGTATTTGGGCAAGATTAATGCGATATTGCAATTTCAATAATTTCATATCACTATGATGTTTCATTAACAAAGTACACACAAACATATATATGAAATACAAGTATTTCTTATTGCGACACAGCTTTTACTCAGCCACAAACGCGTATAGATCTCCTAGTCTTTTCCCTCTTAAGACGCAAATGGCATACGTCGGTTATGACTCGCATCTCTGTGAGTAGCCCTATCAGGTCTCGGGGTATCAGGTGTCCCGTTAATGGAGTCTCAACGATGACAAGGGTGGGCTTGTGCCTCTCCCAAGACGGCCCCACTCCGCCCTTTAGTCGCCTGCCCCTTTCACCCATTCTGCCCGCCCCCTAGTAGAATGGCCATTCTTTCCCCCACCCCTTCACCTGTTTGTGTTTGGGTGGGCTGTACCCCTCTTGTCGAACAGAATGACAAGCTGTCAATATAACGCATTCGAAATTTAAGATCGTGACGGAATGATAAACAACGAATATATGGAGCATATTGTCACGTTTAATCGTATTTGAGGATAACGGATTTCATTAGAATTGAATTTAAAAATCAATTATAGAGTGTGATCCCACCTAAACTCAAACAGTCGACTCGATAGTCAAATTCACATAATAAGCAATCGGCGGGCAATATCTCTTATTAAATCCGCTCGGGTAGTACACCGCCTGATACGGCCTTACGCTCAGCAATGTCAGCATAGCGCGCATGCCATACACTTCCGTCCATCAGTCATCCGGACCGACTATCGACTATTCACCAAACACAAATAGGTAGTATACTGGTTGTGTATGTGTATATCACCTTATTATTTTGTATTTCCCTAATATTAAGTTGTTTCTTTCTAAATGGCTACCGATAGGCGGTCGTATCCACAATATTAAGATTATTTTAGTCTATCATTGAACCTTAAAGAATGGTTAAAAGCAAGTTACATGTATATGATAACAGTTGCAATAAGTTCAGCATAGAACTTCGTGTATATGCACATTACATTGATATAGAATTCTACATAATGATGTCCTGATAAAAAATCGTAAGTAACCCCGTAATATCTTGTAATATATTCCCGACTATATCAAATTTTCAAAGTCATTTAACGGTAACTTATAAATAGCTGATAAGCATCAATCAAATTCTAGCAACGATCATTTAATGTTTAAAGTCATTTGTATATCAAGGTATAAATGATGACGCCGGTGGCGAACGTTTATACCGCATTCTTACTCGATATCAAGATCGATCATAAAAAGCAGCCATTGTTACGACAATGCACCGGTTAAGAATTACACAAGGGGTCGGTCGACGGGGAAGAAAAGGCACATAACCCAAGGCTGTGCCATTTGTTATATAATTATCATACTTGATAATCGACGTTCATTTTTGTATCAAGGTTAATACGCCAGTGAAACAACGGTTCTTATCTAGCTATCACCCGTACCCGTATCTAGCATTGCGCCATAGACGTGGAGCCGACCTAAAAGCCAGTGCATCTAATCGCGCCAGCCGACCAAAGGGGTGGCTCGATGATTGCACAGCCTTGCGTTCGAGGTAGGGCCTGTGTGTTTGATGGCATTGATATGTGATACTCTAAAAGGCGACGTATCCCGTTTGGTTAGGTATGTCTTGTAGTCATCTTCCAAAATATTCTTAATAAAGACGCGGCGTGCCAAACATAAGTTAACCGATTTCTGGACCTCTCTTTCAACACAAGTCCAAAAGAAGCAAGAATACTTTGACGTTCAAACATAAAAAAGACGCTAGAAAGGCGGACGTGGTGGCTTTTGTTACGTTCTTTCTACGTCATGTCATGTTTCTGCCGATCTGGGTAAAGGTATGTCAAATGCGGTGGGATCATTGGATCTCCTTGATTTATGCTAATCGCATACATTCGGTCGACAGCCACTTTCTCTATTTTTGGCAGGCGTTGACAATGATTTAGTTTAATTATATAGTCAATCGTTTTAACTGTTTACCTGTTCATATGTTATTGTATATGGTAATCATATACAGCTCACTAGGTTGCAACTATATTTAGTTGAATAAACTGCGTGATATTTTATTTAATGTGAACTCTTGGCTGCCCGATGTGCTTATTTAGAGTCTTATTTGTATGCATGTAGCTTTCTGATTTATTTTTCAAAGTAAAACATATGACACTTTGATTTATACAATATGATATTTAATTGTTTCAATATATAATGTTGCTATATTCTTGTAACTCGATCGGATGCATGCGTAATTCATGCATCTCTGCATCAATGAATTTTCCGCGTTTACTCGCGGCATAAATAATATCAAATGTCATAACGCAACGTCGAATCAATAAAATGTGTTTTATGGTGAGTCCGTAAGAGCATTGGTCGATAAAAAGGAGAGTTGTGAGAAAAAGGGATGTTTTATAATAAAATATTGATTGCAGAAAGTAAAGAGAGCAATTAAGTGAATAGTATAGATCAACTATATACTTATTAATTATCTCGTATTCTAACTGCAATAACTACATCTTTCTAAAAAAACACTTAAAAGTTATCGTTAGGCCAATGAATGCTTCTCAAGATCATAATAAGCTATTGAAAACTTAATGCGATTGTGGAACATATTTAATAGGCCATCTTGCGTCCAAGTGTCTCTAGCTTCACAAGGCGACTGTTCCCTTTCTGACCACATCGAAACTCCTTTTCTTTACCCCAACCCCTCCCCCAACCAAAAATGCGCAAGGCCATATACTGCTTATTATCCACCCCTCTGTGCCTGGCCGTATCGGATGTTTATCACCCGCCTGGCGTCACAGCGGAAACGCCATCGAATGACACCCGATCGCCGATCGAATTTCGCGCGCGCCGTGCCCCACAAATACGCATGCCACCACTGCGTTATAATATCACTTAGGCGACACGAAAACTAAGAGACAACAGCGGGTCAGATTATGAGTTTATAACTATGAATAAGGGGACTCTATAACGGGGTTTGCGGGGTGGTTTTGCTGGTGGCGATTTTCACCGTATGTCGTCCCTCTATTTTCGCGGGGTTACTCCCGTCACTTCGCGTCTGTTACGTTGTCCGCTCGTAGGGTTTGTAGATGAGACAACGAGATAAGCGCGCCGCCGCTAAGCCGCATCGCCCCGTCAACGCGTCACATCATATCACTCCGCGCGCGTACAACACATATGGGGTGTTTGACGCGTAAAGGAAGACAGTCTTTGTGGATAAAACTGTTTTCTCATTATAAGTCTCAATGGTATCTTGATAGCATAACCGCTAGGGTTGTAATTTGGCAAACGAAATGCACAATAGGGTGTCTTAAGACGGATGTGAGAGGGGCCAGTTGAAATGATGAGATGGGGTACTTGGGATGGTATAAAGATTATGGTTTGAATTTTTAAAATAAATTAAATAATTAGGGGATTTTTGCTTTTCCGGCATAAGAACCATCATTCTTGTGTTAAGTTTTGTGGTTATGACTGTGATGCATTTACTCTATAATCCTCATTGTTATCTATTTATGTGAAGTTATTTTTTTCTAGAAACCAAGTTAAAAAGAAGTAGAGTCTATATATTCAAATGTTCGGAAATGTAGCATATTTAATTTGGGACATGCCCTGTCTCAGATTACGTAAGGCACTTTAATTTCAAACTAAACCAACCATTTGTTTAATTTTATTCATCAAATTGTTTGTTTCAAGTTTGATAAATATTTAACCCCATTGAGCCAGGGGTCTCAAAGGGTAAAGAGATAAAGCATAGTCAATTAACGTTCAATCTCAACGCTCGAATCAAAACCAACACCTCGCCCCTTTGTAATGCGAGTTGTTTATCAACTTGTATGGATTCCACTTTATCTGAAACAATGTTTAATATCCCCCAGGCAATGGTTGAGAACCTGAGCTAGTTGAAAAGAAACAACATTGCGGAAAGCCTCAGTCAATTTGCGAATCTAATCGCATGAAAGAAATCCATTTTAATGTTTTATATCTAAGCAGCAAGGGTATCGCCTTATATATGAAATAATTAATGCTGTCAAAAAGTGTCAATACCAAAAATTGTGTTTTCTACGTTTTGTTCCATATTTTATAGGTTATTATCATATTGAAGAAAAAGAAATAATGTAAATCAAAGTTTAACAGCTTGATATTAACTGGTGCGTAAGTTTCGAATGAATTTTCGTAAAGAGACCACAACCGACACTTCGGCTTTTTAAAATGAGATGACTTTGGAGTTTCTAATAATAGACTATCTATTGTTCTAATATGATTTCCATGTTGCCATACGACAGAAGATGTATAAATATCTAACACATATAGTATTACAGCTTATCAGGAACTGTTTATTGTTACTGAAAATTCGATTTATTTCATCTACCTCCTATTTTCCTTTACGTTTCATATTGGGCCTATAGAAAGCGGGTTGGTCCAAATCGAAAACGCTATTCACGCTATATTCAGATTAAGATGGCGCACTACAATATAATCGATTCCCATGTATCATATTTACCATGGTTGCACCATGGCAACCAACTATTTACCGTCGCCAAGCCTAGCAGTCGATTATTAGATATGCAAACTTCTGATCACTTGACGAGTTTTTAATCATAAGGTTGCAAGACACCGCTATTAACAGTCTAATTATTTGGCTCCAGGGAAAAACGGCACACAGCCGTTTGTAACATAAATTTTAACTTAATAAGGGTGCCTATGATTTATTGCTTTTTACTTAAATGGCAAAATATTTGGGACCCATTCATTGTATGAAGAATGTTAAATTAAAGTCTTGTAGCATGTCTTCGATAATATATTGCATAATAAACAGCTTATTAATATTTTGCTAGATCAAAGTGATCAAGAATGCTAAAGCGACATTACCATAACGGTTTCATATAAGAACTAAAAATGACAACTTATTACAATAACGCGCTAGTATAAGCTAGCATGTCATCAAACCATACATGTAAGACCACACTGCAGGCATATTATTTTTAAGAAGGGCCATATCTCCTTTTGACTTCGAAATGCCGATAATCAGTTTATCCTCATAACAAGCATTGAAATGAATATTATAGGCATTGTAACAGTAGTTAAATAGCACCAAAACAAGTAAATAGTCGCTACTCGGAGCAAGGAAAACTGCCAATCAAACTTCAAACGATTTACTTCAAAACAAGCTCGTTTTTCGCTCTGAGCAAAATGATCTGCTACGAAATCGGTACTACCATCCACCGTGGCGTTTTTGCTCGACGTCTTTTTGCTTATACTCAATTTGTTTTGCCTCCTCCTCGATCGCGTTTTTAGCCCCGCCGATGGGCGGTTTTTGTTCGGCACTTTTTTTTCGGTGGAAGCGCATTAGCGCGCAATGATACGGCGTGTTACCGAGTGATACGCTAACACGCGCCTCTGGCGGGCTGGCGCAACTGTTGCTGCATGCCAGATAAACCATTAACCTCAACTCGCATCCACAAAACGTTAAAGCCACCACACAATGTTTAAAACCCAATCTCGCTTTTGGGATCCCTTTTATAGCTCACACATTGTTGCAATGCGATCCTCGAAGAAGGTTCACGCACGGTCTCGCGAAATCTGGTTTGAATCGCAACGCGGCGAAAAATGTGCGCACAAGGAGGAGATTTTAAAAGAAAGGAGGGTCGATGTGTGTTTACGTTTTTGCTCGCACGCACCGGGTAACGTAAGGAGTTAAGTGAGAAATGGTAAACGTTTATTGTTTCCCAATGCGCGTTAAAGGAGTTTTGTTAATAGAAACCTAAATTTCAAACATCCTTCAGGCGTATGAAACACCTAAGTGTATAGCAGTTAAAGTTCACATTGATGAAATAATATACGCTCGAAAGACATATGCATCATGGCCTTCCGTAAAGTGAAAATAAAGCAAACACATTGCACACATATATTTTCCATTATTGATAAATAGGCCTTAATATTTAGGATTATTGCCAATTCATAAATATGAAATAGGCCTTATATGTGTTGATATTCGGTTCACAAAGCCCTTCCTTATATCAAGTAACAAAACAAAGAAGTAAAACTATTTCCAAGCCGTCGCCGAAGAGATAACGAAGCGTAACTCGCATTGAAATGACATTAGCGTCCCGGGAGTCGCTATGTGATCTAGCAATTTCTACGTCTCCTAGCCTGAAGGACAGGACTAGGGTGTCAGCTCCCATAACCAAGGCGAGTTTTGGAGCTTCTCGAGTTACCAGCGAATGACACACAATCCGGGAGATGTAATTATGGCGGCTCTCGTGCGCCTGTCAGTCTCCCTTATAACGTGTTTCGTTGTCGTTTTCTCCAAGCCACCCTCTGGTTGTTCCATGCTGCGAGAAAACCCTGTATATAAACGTGCTTGTTTTTGGATGTGAGACAGGGAAAATGAAAGGCAGCCCTAGAGGCATACAACAACAAGAAACCGTTAATTTATGTCACAGAGCAGGGATATTCGGGTAATCTATCTAGAAAATAGGCCTACACCATGTTCCTACTTATAGATATATACAATTTATCAACCATGAAAAATATTTGGTAAAATACGCAAACGAATTTATAGTGAAATCCCAAAATGGACTCATTAATAGATGTGGGGGGGGGGGGGGGGG
>LQRL01075418.1:0-21791 GCA_001703475.1 Hydroides elegans
ACATATATATATATATATATATATATCATAATAATAAACCAAAGGTAATATCCCTATTCCTTATCCCTATCATACTCAACCTTTTGAAACTACGTATACACTATGCAGAACCATTCACCAAACAATGTTTGGAACAATAACACACCGTAAACTGTTATCAACTCCTATGTATGTAACTATTAGGTATTTATTAAGAACTCAGTTTAAAGTGTCTTAACGGGCCATACGACGACCTTAATATATAGCGTACTATTATAAGAATACTCTATAATTGCATGTAAAATCAATATTTTGCATGAAAGGTTAACATATCATTGCGTGACTGAACACCTTGAATTTATCCTAGTTAACACGGAAAAAAGTCACAGCAACGTCACCACAAGGTCATATTCTACCATAAAAAGATCATTTTAAGTCAACAGTTTTACCAGATATGAAGTCAAACTTGTACCAAGTGAATATGTGACGTTGCTTTGACCAGAGCGTTTTTCAGGAATCTACTACTCCTACCAAATATGACCTTATTCTAGTAATTGTGAACTCATGACGAGGTCATACAGATGGCAATTTTGAGTAATTCTGTCTTATTTTTGTTGCCATTCTAACGTGATGTTTTCTTTATTCGCTCAAAACCGGATATAAATCTATATCAAATGTGGAAATAATACAAGTAATCTGTGTATTTAATGCTCGAACTAGTATTACAGACAATCAACAATTATACAACATCTTAAGCCGCATGTGACATATGTTTCTTAATCAATATGTTACCACCATGTCACATATGAGTGTATATTGTATGCGTGTATACTGTTGTTGCTAAATACCTTGACAACAACACATATATATATGATATATGCATGCATGAAAACACGAGGTACAAATAACAATGGAACAAGTTATTTATATTTTTCAAAAGTTCATTCGGTATAATTTCTATATTTTTACAAAAACACATAGCTTTTCACAACTGCAATGAGATCCAAGTTAAATGGCACAAGCGATTGGTTTTCTTTTCGGGTTAATAATCTCGATATCTTAACAAAAGCACATAAACTTCGACAGAACCAATGCAATCACTCTATATATTTTTATGCTTCTTTTTGTAAATTTCTATGATAACTTTAATCATTTAAATGATAAAAAACTATTATTTATTATATCTAAAACTTGCGCTAAGACGTGACATATTCATATCATGCCTGAGCATCGAAAATATATGAACACATATACACGTTATAAAGGCAAACATGAATTTTGGGGAACAAAGCCCTTGTGAAAAATTAGACATCAAAACAAAATATGACCTCACAACCTGCAAAGGCAGAAACGCACACATATTGAATAGGTACTTGTATTCAGAAGAAATGATCTCTGACGAAATGAAAACATAGGTTTCTTAAAATATAACTACAACATAAAAATATGACTTCAACATGATGTGGCAAATATGTTATGTTCGTGAACCTTGAGGTCACGGAATATAATCCAATTATTTCAGTTGTTCATGAGCTTCACCTGACGTTATGATTTACTAATTTGTCGACTGGGGTGGATTATTCTAAGCATAGAAAATGCGACAAAAATGTCGACTGAGTATCACTTAATGTATCAATTCATGTCGAAATGTTACGATTCAGTGAACTAAGAAATGCGTTTAGGTTTTTGCATATTGAAATGCATTGAACATATTGCAATAAAATTGTGACAACAATTATGCCTGGAGCTTAATGGATTTGGATATGAAAACTGTTTCTTGTGTTTTAAACATAATAAACGCTTTGTATTAAAACTTAATGATATTAAAATCTGCATATAAACTAGTAATGACTTAATTGATTGAAATGCCAGGACCATTTTTCCCTTTTTATTTATTGAAAATTTGTGCCAACTTAAGAAATGTAAATAATCGCATCGAACGATCAATATTGAATCAATTTAAGCATAACACAGAGTAGTGAATATACAAATGTAAAACTATCTATTTAAGTCATGTTTTGTACTAGTTCATTCATATAACACCGACATATTATAATTAAGATACAATTAAATTAATAAATACAACTGCAAAATAAGAACTCATTTGGTCTTTTTTTACTGACCCCTATGCTAAAATGCATAGTTCATAAGGTTTGCTTAGAAATATTAATACTGAGGTGCTTTACTTGTTGAAGTTGTTTTGATTGTGACTAAGCCAACAGATTATGCTTATAAACTTACTTTAGTATATGATTTTATCGCATCATGGAATGCACGTAAGCATATGAATATTATATTTATGCGCAAGTTATAAACCTTAAACACATACACGTAAATAATGTTGTCCATGCCCTTAGGATAGGACAATCCTTTATCATAACTTATTTATATTAGTTTTTATAACGCTTTTAGGTCAGTTGTAAGCAACTTTGGTCGATGTGTACTCATTCTTAACATTGCAAAGCAAATACATTTTATCATTTTGAACTATCGTATATTTATACTTAACATGAAAAAGTTTAATCACTTATATCTAATAGAAATATGCACACATAAAACAGTTATGTATAACATAATATATACAAATATATACTGTAATACATGTATAGAAATATACAAGGAGAAAATATGATAAGATTTAAAACTAAGACGCCTAGATAATATATATCGTGAGTTAATAAAGAAATATGTGCTTATTGCATATATAATCAGGCAAATACACAGTCCATTTCTTCAGTACACACACGTTGTACCCTGCATATAATTTTAATAAAGTTATTATTTTTTTACGTTCAAGTCAATGACACCGTATTCATTGTTATTTGTCCCTTAAATATTTGACAAAGTTTAGTGATTAAGATATATTGTATTCTTCTTGACAAGCGAACGATTGCCCATTAAATAGAAATTTAACACGAAATGCCCGTTTTACATATTACTTTGTTTTGTGACAGCTACTTCACCCTTGACTAAATAGATTACCCAAAGCTAATGAACTGAAAAAGGGCGATTGAAAAGTGTTTAATGGATCAAATCACGCTTGTTCTGCTATACATTGAGTTCATTAAACCTATGGCACAATATTGTTGAAACACTACATTCAATCTTAGTTTCCAAATGATTTAATTTTTGCAACCACAGCATATTTGTAAACAAAGTTGTACCTTTTAATCATGCACAAAAGATAAACATTTTTTTACAAACGTTGGCATAAAAAGCCAAAACACATACAATAATTGGAAACAGTTGCATTTATACATAATACAACACAGATAAGAAATTATACATATACTAAATAGATTCCCACGGTTAAAATATATTTCAAAAGGCCTTAAGGCCATTTATTTGGACAGCTATTAAGGTGCTTAGCTGAAGCTGGTTTGTATAAGCCGCTATATTTTATGCCATTGTGCTTTCCTTATTTTATACTTGAACGGAATCGCGGTATGTTCGTTCTTACATTAAGCCTATCCTAAAGCAGATCTTTAAACACTAATCCGTTACGCAAAAAATAATACGCAGACCATTCAGATGTTATCATCCTATTCCCATATATCTCTTATAATGACAATAAACAGTAAAAGGCAATTAAGATTTATATGCATCTATATACAACAATGCGAAGTAAAAAGTAAATATAATAACAAAGTTTATCTATATAACCTTCACTAGGAATGAATGACATACAAATGATTAAATACTTTACGTTCATGCTGTTTGGTTAATTCAATTCATCAAGTTAAATGAAGCTCATAATGTTGTCATTACAGAATATGGTCCAAATTCAAATATCTACAATAGCTACAATAGCGAAGTTTACTGTATATTCTTATGATTAAATATAGCATACAGTATACCGAATGTCCACCATGAGAATAAAGCTATACACTTTGTAGGTCATTTAGTCGAAAAAGTCATGACTCTATTCGTTATGTCCACTACAAACATACGTTCAACCAATGAATAGTTTCATTATTTCCATCGTTGATCCTTTAAAATGTAGCTAGCGCCAACAAATGATTTACAGAATTATATTTCAAACGCTGTATTTTTCTGTCTGGAGCAAGAGTGTATTGTAAATCTAGATACTATGCTCAATTTGATCAAATAGAGCATAATTCATAACTAATTTGCACGTTTAACTTACTGTTTATATATTTTTAATGTACATATTAAGGACCTGACAACAGTTTGTCAGCTGCGAATGAACTTCTTTCACGGAGCGATTCGAGAAATATTGGGGCCCAGGAATCATTTGGTTTGTCCAGTAGTGCAATTATCATGCATCTCGTCTTCAATAGAAATAAATATAAAATTACTAGACAAATCACAAAAAGTAACACCTCTATGTGAAATAAAACTCATAACTCTTTTTTCTAATTAACATTTCGTAGTTGGTTTTGCTTTGATAAACATGTTTATGCTTACGTTGCTAATTGCAAAACATATATATTGATTTACCAAAATTAAATGTAATGTATTCAAACCTTCTCTGCAGGTGTAAGCTGTTTTCGTACCATTTCGTATTCCTCGCGATTGAGGGCTTCAAGCGAGAATAAGTAGTCGAGATGGTCCATAGGCTCTAAATTCTGCACGAACCAGTGCATGTTTTTCCTTACTGCTTTTTTGAGTTCGATTGCTAAACATTTAGGATTTAACCATATTCTTTCGTAATATTATCAACCACAAAATGTTATGTATTTCTATTCATCCTATGTATTAAAATTAACAAATCTATAATAAAATAGATCATCAATGTTTCATTTTTTTTGCAAATTAAATCTTACCAGATGATTTAGTGTCGTCGCTGATGGACATAGCGCCTATACCTTGAGCAACATTATCGCGTTGTTTAAGAGCCTTCACTTCCCTTTTCACAGCAGACAGTTCTCTTTGTATTGGTTGGGAGAAATGTAGCTGCGAGAAAAACAGGACAATATGCTGATGGTTATTGGCGGCCGCGAGATCCATCGCAGTTTTTCCGTTGTTATTAATAATATTGATATCACAGTCCGTTTTGGCTACCAGAACTTGCACGGCACTCAAGTGCCCCTTCGCACATGCTCGATGTAGTGGGGTCCATCCTGATGTCGACGTGGCGTTCATATTTGCTCCATGATCATCGATGAGAAAGTTTATGCATTTTGCATGACCTTTAATGGCCGCCATATTCAAAGGTGTGATATCGTATTCGTCCTTGATGTCAACGGGTACGCCGCGGTCAAGTAGCTCCTTGCAGCACTCAATGCTGCCGGCCTGTGCGGATAAATGAAGGGCGTTGCGCTTCCATTGACAAGTGGCACTGACATCGCTGCCGAGCTCAATTAGTGTTTTCAGTGCATTATGTGCACTTGCTAATGCTGCTTCATGAAGAGGTGTGTTGTTAAATTTATTATGTAGCTCAAGTTTGGCGCCATGCTGGTCGAGTGAGTTTATGACATCTATATGGTTTTTCATGGCAGCAAGGTGCATACTGCTCAAAGCTTCATCGTTCTTTGCATCGACATCAGCGCCGTGCTGTAGCAAATACTCACATACATCGACCTGTCCCGTTTGGGCTGCATCATGCAACGGACTGAATCCTCTGCTGTTGGTTGCATGCAACAATTCCTTATCCTTTTGTAAAAGAAACTTCACTTTCGGCAATGTATCCGTATTATGGAGGCACGCCCATATCAAGGCTGTATCGCCCTCACTGTTAATGTTATACAGAATAGCACCAGCATCCACAATCCTCTGCATGATAGTAAATGAAGAACAGCTACATGCCCGGCATAACGGCGTCGTCCATTCAAACTCATCTGGTAGTGTATGGTTGTGTAATTTACTTTTTGGCACATGCTTGCTTATCCATTCTTTTACATCGCGTTCTTTGATCAGAGTATTTATTTTAGCATTGTTGTTGTCAATAATAACCTGTGTCAATTGTATTTCTTTTGAAGACATTTTCATTTATATTTGTTCAGATTCAAAGGTATTACTAGCCCTTCAATATACTTACAATAAATGAACTGAACTCTGCACGCTTAAGAGTTATATAAGTATATGAATAGGCCAAACGTTGTTAATTTGCGTTTTACAAAGCATTTACAAAGAAATACCATAACACAGATAACGTTATATATTTTCGATTAATCATTAACGTGGTATTTGTCTTTTGCTTATAAGTATGATAGTTTAATCAATCATTTTGTAAAAATAATAATTTTAGAAAGGAAAGATACGTTAGTGTAGACATCAAATATGAAAAACTATTAAAATATCATCATTTAACGTAGCACTTGCAATAGATAATTCGGTTGGATTAAAGATTGAATAAAATGAAAAAAAAACTTGAATATGAACTTTTATGCAAGAATAATAGAAAATAATTGTTTAATAAAAAAATGATAACAAATATAGTTCGGATGACAATATGAATTAGATACTTTACAAACTCTTGCTTATAAATATGATAGTTTAATCAATAATTTTGCAAAAAATACTCGAATTTTGAGAAAGAAAAGATACGTTAGTGTAGACATCAAATATGATAACATGTCAACAGAATGATGTCAAAACGTCTTGTAATAATTCTTTTAGAACTGATAACGTTTTCTAATTCTTGTTTATAAAATAGAAATGTTATGTTTAAAACGAAAATTCATATAGAACTTGTAGCAAATGTTTTGGCATATTGTATTAATTGCAACAACATATTTTGTTATTTGAAATTAAACAGTTGTCACTTTCTCGTTAAAGTCATCACCTCATATTCGCTACAGATAACGATTGTAAATGTCAAACATAACATATTCGGTGAACCTGGTGTTCTTCAATAATTCATAAACGCACATCATTTTATATTAAAGCTTCTAATAAAAGAAAGATCATAATGCATTGAAACACAACTTATCGTAATTTATTCAAAGGCATCTGTATAACAAAATCTCAAAACGACCCACAGATTTACCACAATCAGAAATAATTTGGCGTCTTCCTATTATCAAAGTTCTGTTTAAAAAAATCGTATGTTAATCAAACATATGTTATTTTTAGAATACAAAATAACGTGTCCTAAGACCTCATATAAGATAAAATTACATTGTCTTATATCCTGTAAAAGTGCATTACTGCATAAAAAAACATAATGCGTTGATATTCATTAATTTACATTTATTACAAGAAATAAACATGTCCATATAAGATGTGATGCTACTTATGACGTAGTGGCCTATGATGAACGAAGAGAATAATTTCATAATAGCGTCCAGGACGTGTTAAGTTTGTCCAATAGCACGCTCAATAACCAGGAACTGGTAAAATTACAAATTCTAACCACTCTTTCAACAAAAATGCTCCAGAAGTAAAGGGTATATAAATTTAACATGTTTTAAGTGGTATTTTATTAAATGATATTTTCTTACATATTGCATTTGGCTCTTAGGTTTATCTTCACTGCATAAGTCCTTTTTAAGATACGATAAACAGTTTCTAAGATTATAAAGTATACATTTATATAAGGATAACCGTTGTCTAGAACCCGTGAAAAGAAACATTACGTTGTCTTCAATATTATGATATGTGATGTTATAACATTATTCGCAATTTTGGTCAAGATAACAGATCGGGGCAAAGGCTAGAACCGCTGCATTTAAGACAACCATGTGTGATATGATCAATTTAGGACTATAATCGCATCTGAGTTGTTATTTTTACATTAAAATATCGAACGCGAATGAAATTTAAGGTAAAACTACATAAATGATATTGATAGTTTTTCTTCAAAATCTTTCAAAACGGACACATTAAAACAATTATGTCTTGGACAAAAGTTTGTTTGTAGGTCATCAATTGCAAAAAGAAAGCAGTATTAAATATTTGTAAACCTAAATTATAAACCATTAGACGTTGAGCATGTTGTAGTACACTCCCATGCCTGTCGGAGTTTTATTCGTCTCATCTGCAATTATACTGCTTATTTTAATATCATGTTTTATACAATTCTATAACCATTAATAATATTACACTTTTCTTCGTCGGTATCTATATAATTGACTTCCTCTTTCCTGTTGATATGCATTAAAGCGATTCGAGACATGTATTGGAGGAGCGGTCGTTAGTTGGCCAAAAAAAAAGAAATGCTATTGCTATTTAGTGTATAATTTTTAAATTATGCATGACAATTCTGTCAATGTTTAATTAATTACCACAAGCTGGTGAAAATTGTCTATAAGTTGTGCGACTTTGTGAAATGTGTAATATATAATTGTTGTATTTGTGAATCGAAATTGATCAAAACTGATTTTAATTGATAAGCCTTGTTTAGCTGATATCTCCTTGAAACAACATCGAAGCTTATGAGTACATTTAGATTTACATTATTATTTTCAAAGTGTGCGCTCATGCAGCTTTTCATGACCTTAATAGCATAATTTGCATCATTGCATAATTGCATAGAGACAATTGAGGCATTATGATTTTTGAAGAGCACCTCATGTGCTGTTTACCAAAGGTGTCCCATCCTTGTTCCCCATCCAAATCCATCTTACCTTGAAATTTCGAGAAAATACCCTCTAGCTTGGAAATTTGATCAGTTTGAGGACCACCAGTTTTCATAATTTCATGACATTTGAAATGTTAAGTCTAACAAAGTGTTATAATAATCTATGATAGGCAACTCTATTATATTCAATACTGTTTTGCTAACGGTGTTTATTTTCTGTTCCAATGAAACTAACTGGCCTGGAAAAAGTGAAAATAAAATTGCAATATCGATATGGTCGTAAATCATTCTATTGTTACTGCTCGCACAAAAAGGAGAGTTTTCTTCTCGATATGTTTGAAAGGTTTTAGCAGGTGGTTATTGTATAGATAAATGCCTTTATTTTCAATAATGATACGTATACTTAGATTCGATTTTGACAACTAATTTATTTCAAATTATTTTAATTTCAGTGTCAAAAGTATTTCAAGCGTGTGTCATTAGAATTTACAATAGTGAATAAAGTGATCATCAGCATTACATTTTGCGACAAATAATACGGACGTTGAACTTATTATATCTTCTATATCTACGTTTTACATTAAAAGCAGTTTCATTAGCATAACCCTCAAAATAAACTATGTTCATTAGCATGACACCTTTACTTTGAGCTATGCCTGATGACCTTATAAAATGATAAACTTTATAGATAAATAAATGACCATTTATGTTGGTAGTAAAGATATATTTAATTCCAGTACCATTGTAAACACTTAGTGTGGTATAATTTACTTCAGACATTCGTAATAATTTTTTATTTTGTAAGACATTAACACTAATAATAAAATTAAAATATGCATAATGTACAACTAGCGCTGTTTTATATCATCTCATTTTTCATTATTTCAAAAATTATCATTTAACAAAAATGTTTGAATAATTATTGAATTGATGAGCGCCGTGCATAATTGTGTTAGGATTGCGAATCGACGAAATGATGAATTTATTATGATCGCATCAAAAGCATTTTTGAAACACGTTTATTCTTATTAACACATTTTTGCATGGAATCTTTTTATAATCAGGCTTGTCTATACATAATTATTTAAACAACAACCATGGTTATAACTGTCAAAGGACAACTATAAAAAATCATATAACTGATATATAAAGCTTCTAAAATCAGATAGATATTATATTTTCCCACTATGCTGCGCCAAAAAAAGAATCTATCCAGTGAAAATACACATATAGTTTAATCATCGGAACATATACATAGGCATGAACAGAATCTTTTCAAAATAATGTACACCGATATACCAATTGTCACATTAATCGTTCATGAATCATGTTCATTAATCTAAATCTAGTTGATGTGTATACTAATTGCTTGACCAAATCACTTCTTCGATGTGATCTTCAAAATATGTTACGTGCTGATTCAACTAAACAGTGAATATTTGTTTTTTAAAAGAGCTAAAAATATCAAAACTCATTAGCTTGACGCTACGAATGTGATAACATAATCAAAAACACGGAAATAAACATATATGTCACTTGATCTAGGCCGCCATGTCACTGTTGTCTAATTTATCAAAAAAAAATCCTGCATTAAAAGCAAAATCATAAATATAACACATATCAAACTTATCTTTACCACTTACAAAAAACGATTAAGTGACTTGACTTTTAGACACATCGCACATAGAAAGGATACGATACATTATATATGATTTAGATAAGAAGCAACAACATCTGCTCTATAGATAGGCTATACTCAATAAGTAATTATTACAAGTAAGCTATCTCATAGAATTACTACATCAATAAGATTAATGCATATTCTATGTTCGCATCAACAGATATGTAGGCCTTATTTCAGTATACATATTTATACAACGTTATAACAAAACTTAACATAACATTTTAAAACATTCTATATTTTCTTCTCTGGTTTGCATTATTGTATTAACTACAAAAGTGGTATCAACTATAAAACACTTGAATTGAGCTGTTATCGGTTTATACATTTCAAGAGACCCTTTTAACTATATTAACCATCACTAATATTCAAGCTGTGAGTTTTCCACTTCTAGCTTAATTGTTTTATTACAGATTTTGAATCCAAAATACTTATGGAAGTGCGTAGGTTTTCATTCCTTAATTGCTTCATTATCCAGAAAGAAGTTTGTCAGCTGCAAATGAACTTTTGGCACGAAGCGATTCCAAAAAGATTGGAGCCCATGAATCATTTGGTTTGTCTAGCAGCGCAAGAATCATGCATCTGGTCTTAATAATCAAAGCAAACAAATTAAAATAAAATATATGTATTTCCGCTTTATGAATACACATAAACCTGAATTATAATGATCATAACCATGGTAACGACATTTTATGTCGTTATGTATTATTATGGTTATGGCGCCTTCTATTATTGAAATCAAATTGCTGAATAGTGTACCTTCTGTATTAGTTCGGTTAAAAACAATATTTGATTTGTCTTATACAAAAGAGAAAATATTTATATTTTGAAACATATGAATTCTACATATAAAGAAATTATATTGATACCCAAATTGAAAGAAATTGATTCTGACCTTTTCTGTAGCAGTAAGCTGCTTTCTAACTATTTCATATTCCTCACGATTGAGTGCGTCAAGTGAGAACAAATAGTCGAGGTGGTCCATTGGCTCTAAGTTCTGCACCAGCCAGTGCATGTTCTTCCTTACTGCCCGTTTCAGCTCAAATGCTAAAGCAAACAAATATATATGTGTGAAAAGGGCATTCATGATGTGGTTCTACATTATTTTCTGTTTTTACTTCTAAGTATATGCCGAACATGGTACATACGTTAAGATAAATGTTTATAAAATATTAATATTTAGGGATATCTTATCTAAAACTCTTACACACTGACCCGATGATTAGGTGTCGTCGCTGATAGACATAGAGCCTATACTTTGGGCAACGTCATCGCGTTGTTTAAGAGCCTTCACTTCCCTTTTCACAGCAGACAGTTCTCGTTGCATTGGTTGGGAGAAATGTAGCTGTAAGAAAAACAGGATAATGTGCTGATGGTTGTTGGCGGCCGCGAGATCCATTGCGGTTTTTCCGTTGTTATCGCTTACATTGACATCGCAGTCCCTGTGCGATACAAGGGCCTGCACGGCACTGAAATGACCATTCTCACATGCTCAATGTAGTGGGGTTCATTCTGATGTCGACGTGGCGTTCACATTTACTCCATGATCATTGATGAGAAAGTTTATGCATTTTGCATGACCGTTAGAAGCCGCCATATGCAAAGGTGTGACATCACTCCCGTCCCTTACGTCAACGGGTACGCCGAGGTCGAGTAGCTCCTTGCAGCACTCGATGCTGCCGGCCTGCGCAGAGTCATGGAGGGCGTTGCGTTTCCAGTGACCATCTGCATTGACATCGCTGCCGAGCTCAATGATTGTTTTCAGTGCATTATGTGCACCTTCTAATGCCGCTGAATGAAGTGGTATATTTTCTACATTATCGCGTAAATTAATGTTAGCGCCGTGTTTGTTAAGTAGTTTTATGACATCTGGATGGTTGTGTATAGCAGCAAGGTACATACTGCTTGTCCCTTCATTGTTCTGAGCATCGACTTCGGCGCCCTGTTGTAACAAATACTCACATATATTGACCTGTCCTGTATGTGCCGCACAATGCAAAGCGCTGAATCCTCTTCTATCGGTAGCATGCAACAATCCCTTATCCTTTTTTAAAAGATACTCAACTTTCGACAATGTTCCCGTCTCATGAAGGCACGTCCATGTCAAGGCTGTATGGCGATGACTGTTAATGTTGTACAAATTTGCACCAACATCCACAATCTGCTGCATGATGGTAAAAGTAGAATCACTGCATGCTTCTCCAATAGCAGTCGTCCATTTAAAACTATCTGGTAATCCGTGGTTCTTGAGCTGATTTGTCGACACGTGACAGTTTATCAATTTTTTAATATCACTCTCTTTAAGTAATGTGTTTACATTGTCATAATTCTTGTTAATAATTGCCTGTGTCAATTGTATTTCATTTGAAGACATTTTCATTTATAGTATTCGATCGGTTCAAATTAATTGGTGTTACTGGCCCGATAATATACTTACAATAAATGAACTGAACTCTGCAGGCATAAGGCCATACGTAGTTTATATGTGTTTTACATTATAACATTTACAAAGCTATTCCATAACACAGATAACGTAATATGGTTTAGATTTATCATTTACGTAGCAGTTGTAATTGATAATTTGGAAAAGATTGGATCAAATAAAAGAAGTTGAAAATGAACTTTCATACAAAATTCTTCAGAAAATAATGGTTCAATTAAATAAACAAAATGATAACAAATATAGTAGGTGACAATATGAATTAGATAATCACACTTTTACTTAAAAATATGATAGCTTAATCAATTATTTGTAAAAATAGTAGTATTTTTAGAAAGAAAAGATGCGTAAGTGTAGACATCAAATATGAAAATATGTCACCATATAAATATGAAAAACATCTTAAAATGATCCTTTTAGAACTGATAAGATTTTCTTATTCTTATGTCATGATGCTGTTAAGCCATGTCGTGATTGGAATAACTATAGTAATATTACAGAATTTGTCTATAGCTTTAGTATATAAGTATATATATATATTTATATAATACTTACATAAAAAATAACAGCAGTGTTACTCATTTTCAAGCTCATTTTTTTCTTAGCTGTATAATCAATTATTTGAATTGATTCTCTCCCAGAAAGTTTGTATTTGTATAATAAATATATGTAATCGTATTCCATTTCCAATGCAAGAAATGTAATGCCTCTGTGAAGTGAATTATAATTTATGAATGTCAAGAGATCATTCGCCTTGTGTTTGATAGTGTTGAAGATTCAATAATATATTAAAGGCACAATAATTGGTAAGATATGTGGCAATTTGAAAACAAATCGCACATCTAAGACCACCATTGTGCAAATTTCTAGTTTGTTTGCCGCCCTATCAGGATAACAGGTAATTTTAAAAGCGGACAAGCTACTGTAGTGCATATGTATTTTAATCAAAGACTTTACCAATATACCTATTCATAAATAGTTTAGTCATAATAGGATAAACCCAGTATACGATTGCTTGGCCTCACAAACGAAAATTGCCTTAAGCGCATAAATGTGTGTTACACACAATGTGTAATGATATGAAAACACACAGTTACAACGTGGATTGTGTTGATAATAAATAAAAGTACATAATCTACCAGTGGAGAAAATACTGTATTACAGAATGAATAGCTGTGATGTTAAGAGATATTTTTCTATCTTAATGAATTCCATAACAAAATTAATGAAGCAAATTGTTTTTTTTTCATCATTTCATTTAAAGGTGAATTTCATTAGATTATCACAGTTGATAATTAACTGAATCGTACAGTTTAGCAAGATAAAGCCACAGAAACAGAGCAAAAACATTAAAGATGATAAAATTGTGCTTTAAAGAAATCGAATAGAATTCGCTCGGTAACAACAATAGACGTTATTTTACATTGTGCAAGATAATTGTTACGCCATAAATGAAGCAAGTGGCAATTTACGTGTTAAGTAACAGGTGGAAACGAAAGTGCTAAACTATCAATTAAAATCATATGTACAAACAAAAATTAAGATTTAAATGTTAGATTAAATGATCTGTTGACCCTAATTTATCAAATAAATTATAATGAACAATATATAAATGTATTTTAAGCGTTATCTCGCTCAACGTTAATTTTATCAATACTTTTCAAAAAGACAAGCAAATAAAACAAAAATGGCTCAAATGTGCTTCCATCAATGCTAGATCTATCAGAAATAAGACAACTGTTATTAACGATTCCGTGGTTGTTTTTGAGTGATGATGACGCTGTAATAGCTTCGATCAAACCCACCGGTTATGATTTCCTGCATCAGCAAAACAGGGAGGTGGCGTAGCTTTCCTGTACAAATCTCAAAAATAAAACTCAAATTGCAAAATAATAAACAATTTTAATCTTTCGGATCTATCGAAGCCCTGGCTACTGTAAATGGGTATACTGCTCGTATCTGCTCAATTTATAGGCCGGACCCATATGGAATATCCGTACCAATTTTTATACGTGAATTTTCAGACTATTTGATCAATATTTCTACAAAACCACATGATGTTATCGTGTGTGGGGATATCAATTTTCACTTGGATAAACCAAACGACCCATCAACCATAGAATTTGAAACAGTTGTGAAAACCTGTGGTTATCAACAACTGATTCAGCAGGCTACACATAGAAACGGTCATATCTTGGATATAGTAATAGCAGCCGGAAGTACGCTAGTACCTGAGTCTACCTCGGTCACGGACCTACACATTCCAGACCATTTTTGGATAGAATTTCATCTTAAAAGACCAAAGCCCAAACCATTAATAAAACGCATAACGTGCAGGAAAACGAAATCAATCGACCATTCGGCATTTACTGAAGACATCTCGAAGCTAGATCTGGATAGTCCTGACATCTCTACACTCGCTACTTGGTACGATACGGGAGTCGCAACTGTTTTTGACCGCCATGCGCCAGAAACATCAAAAACCATAGTAGTGCGTCCAAACACTCAATGGTACAACGCCAACCTCCGACACGCGAAAATTGTTCGTAGACGTCTCGAACGACGCGTGCATCGAACCAATAGCTTCGAAGCTAAAGCGGCCTATCACAAGCAATGTGATTTGATTAATCATTTTAGAGATAAAATGAAAACTGAATTTATCTCAAACCGGGTTCTCGAATGCGGTCGCGACCAAAAACGCCTGTTCAATGTCATGAAAGGCGTTCTAGACTGGAACAAAAAGTCCGCTACCCCCTCTAACATACCAGAGAATGCCCTGCCATCAGTGTTTAGTGATTTTTTTCAAGCAAAATCATCAAAATCCGCAACGCAATTAGTCATGACGACATGAGCTCCTCGTTTGCTGCAATAAAACAAAATATCTGTCCCGATTTATCGGATTACAATGAATCTACATTAGATCAATTTCGCCCTGCGACGGAGGACGAGATACAACGACTGATCATGTCCTCGCCAAGCTCAAGCTGTGAGCTAGACCCCGTGCCAACATGGCTTCTCAAGCAGTGTCTACCTGTTTTCCTACCAAACCTTACCAGAATAGTCAACCTATCTCTTCAAAATGCAGATATTCCAGCTTTGTTGAAACGTGCAATAGTTCGCCCTTTACTTAAAAAGGCATCTCTGGATCCGGATATTCTTAAAAATGATCGCCCTATTTCAAATCTCAGTTTTCTATCGAAATTGATTGAACGACTTGTGGCTAAGCGAATAAACGCATATCTCAGCAACCACGCCCTCGTGGATAAGTTTTAATCCGCGTATAAGATGTTTCACTCGACTGAAACCGCGCTGCTTAGAGTTCATAGTGATGTACTTGCTCAATTAGGAAAAAGGAATATGGTTGCTATGGTATTGCTTGACCTTAGCGCAGCGCTTGATACAATAGACCATGCTGACTAAACCGGAAGTTTGGAATACGCAGTTTGGCTCTAGCGTGGCTGTCTTCATACCTTAGCAAACGTTGTCAGTGTGTCGTTGTCAACAATACATCATCAGCTGATGCAACGCTGAAGTACGGTGCTCCACAGGGATCCGTGCTCGGACCCCTGCTGTTTTCGCTTTACGTCACCCCACTCGCGGACATCGCTGCAAAACACGGATTACTCTATCATTGTTATGCTGATGACACCCAACTATATGTTGCGTTCAATCCAAATTAATGTGTTAAGAAAACGATCTTAAATATCGAGGCGTGTATATCAGCAGTGAAACAGTGGATGCGACCCAATCTATTGAAATTAAATGATGATAAAACCGAGTTTATCATTTTTGCATCCCCATATTTTAGTCGCAAAATCACATCGTGATCGCTAACCGTTGGCAACAATCGAATAGACTCTACCCCTTTCGTTAAAAACCTCGGCGCAATATTCGATCGCAAGTTGTCAATGGAGAACCTTGTTCTCGAATAGGTCAGAACTGCGTTATTTTATCTGAAGAACATAAGTAGAATTCGCCGATATCTTGATCAAGAATAAGCGAAAACAATAGTTCATGCATTTGTCATTTCACGCCTGGACTATGCAAACAGTCCTTTGTATAATATCAACGCCAACTTGCTACATCGCCTACAGGTTGTCCAGAACGCGGCTGCTCGGATAATTCTCAATGCGTCAAGATATGACCGCGCTACCCCCCTTCTTCAATCGCTTCATTGGCTCCCTATCGACAAGAGAATTTTGTTCAAATGTTTAGTCATTATTCACAACTGTGTTCACGGTAGAGCCCCAGAGTATCTCAGCGAACTTTTGGTTTTTAGTTCATCTGTACGTGATCTCAGATCCAGCAATCAATGCCTCTTTGTATGTCCAAGGACCAAATCAAACTTTGGTGATCGTGCTTTTTTAAATTACGCACCACGCATATGGAATAATCTACCAGTATCATTACGCAGTATTAGTTCTAAAGGCAGTTTTTAAAAAGCGCTCAAAACATATATGTTTCAATGCTAATCATGCTTATCTAGTCATTCTTTTTAGTTTTATGTATGTCATTATCTAATGTTTCCAGTCATTTTAGTATTATTTTTGTTTTAACTTATTTATTAATGCACACCTTACATACCATGTTTGTAAAGCGCTTAGGGCTGTTTCAGATTAAGCGCTATATAAATGTATTCAAATAAATAAATTTCAGTTTGATTATTTAGCAGCAAATCATTTATATAGCTTCTCATTCCGTTCAGTATTTACAATTAGCTACAAATCATTTTCGAAAGGGAACTCCAAAGAGAATCCGAATGAATGATTGATGACAAAAATAAAAAAACTTAAAATATGAAATACATATAACTTTATTTTGAATCAGAAGCAATATGCATGGTTTATTAATTATATGAACTATCGATTTTCTGCTGAAGAGTATTTGTTTTGCAGTCACATATTAGTTCCTTGTGCCTTATTCTGAAATTGTAAAATATCTTTGACAACATTATTTTTTTAAATCCACCAGTTAAGCTTGTGATAGTACAGTTCTAATTATATCCCCATATAACAAACGAATTTGAGATTAAATACTTAATTTGAATAGTACTTAAATATCAACATTGAAAGACACAAAAAATACACAAAAGGACCTCTTCTCTTTCTTCTTTATATTGACGACTCACATAACACCATTAAGCATGAATCATAGGTAAACCTCTACGCCGATGGCAGTATTCAGTACCGCATCGTGAAATTAAAAATAACTTCATCGCCCCATGAAAATATATAGACCAAATGCAAGAGTGTGAACGAGATCCAAGTGGCAAACCATGCCCAGTGACGCCCTCTAAACCATGAATATAATATCCATTGTCAAACAATCGAAAAGGTCGACCCAGCGAATTCTCAAGGAATAACCTCAACATAACCCTAAGCTTGAAAGCACACATCTATAGAATTCCCAAGCAAACTAACATAATGAGCTCCTCTCTAGACACCTTATCGCATTGTTCGCCCGCTTTATGAATATGCAAGCCGAGTATAGGACCGCAAAGTCGACTTAAGAAGATAAAAAATGTTCAATGAAGGACAAATAGAGTTGTGTGTAGCGACAGGGAGAATGCATGCTGTTGACACATCGAATCATATGGAGATTATTGCCTCACAAATGATTGATTCAAATCAAAGGAATTAATGGGTATTTTTGAGGTTTTAATGTAAAAGAAAAGGTTGCAAAGAAAGCGAGCATTTGGTTATTCATTCAGTTCCCGAAAATTATATTAATTAATGAAGTGGAATTCTTAAGCCGTTGCAAAAATATTATTTATACAATTAATCATCACAAGTCATTTATATAATCAAAAAGTAAATAGATATAAATCGCCATGCTCTCATTCAATGAAATATTGCTACCGGTCTATAATAAGAAGTATATGATCCTTTTTTGATGTCATCAACACCGTGATCCAATAAAAACGCAATCGATTTACTTAACCCATCTAACGCGTTTGTATAAAGTTTTATGAACTAAGTTCTCGCAAGTGCATTTGTTCCGTAGTTGTAAGAAAGACGGTTTTGATTTTGTATTTTGCTGATGTGTCGAGAATCGCTACCATTTAAATGTTTAGCATTATCATCGGTTCAATGTGATATTGTATATTTTAACCTGTTTGTTCAAAAAACGTGAAGTAAAATGCTTAAGACAAAGACAGATATCAAGCAGATGAAAATAAGCTGATTCGCTCTGAAGTAATGTTTTTTTTTATTTTGTCAAAGCACAGAGCAAAAACAATAGCACCTTGTTCGTTCAGCAATGCATACTTCTCAATATACCATTATCATATTATCAAGGAGAGTCAAATCATATTGTTTTAGAAATTGCGCTTGGATAACTGAACCGACTTTCTGCTCTCATTTTATTGATGTGTCTCTCTTACTCTCTGGTTTTATTGCTCTCTCTCTCTCTCCCTATACATCCCTCTTTCTCTCATTCCGCGTACTCTGAACAAAAGTAGGTGACATTTCCAAAGATGTTTCTATTTTTTCATATTTATTATGCTAAACATTGTGGTTTAATCGTTATGCTAGATATTTATCTTAACTGTCTTATAAAATAGATATCTGACATATAAGAGTCCAAATTATGTGCTCATATAATTCAGTCAAACCGACAATTTCAATTATTCGGTTTCAATTACAATTGATTCCAGACTAGAATTGAATTTATATGAAATTGAAATCAAATTAACAAAATGAACCAATCTTTCTGTAGTAGTAAATTACCTTTATTTTGAAAGGGTACATGCATTCGCATAATTGGAAACTGTATAATGTATGTTTTAATTAATTCATTTTGATATTGCATTAACTCTAATTAGAATAAATAAGAATTTATCAGTTGTTAAGGTTAAACATGTATTTTTAAAAACAATATTTATCAAATTATTGTCCTGACAAAGAAATGTCAGTAAAAAGTTATTAAAGAATCGAAATTTTTATAATATGGATAAAAATATGAAACGTCATTCAAACACTGCAATGATAATTGTTTGATTATAAATGATTCAATAGAATAATGATATTAAGGCCATAACTGATCAGTATTTTTCATTTTATAGTATGAATATTTTGCCGCGTAGATAAATACGTCATGCGCATCCATTTTTGTTTAAATCAATCATCGACAATTTAATCAAGGCTATGTTTTGTATGTGTATATTTAAAACTTGACAAAAATATGGAAGACGATGTGATATGTTTAATTGCCAATTAATCAAACTATTTTGTCACAATACAACGCCAACTCATTATCGACTTATTATCGTTACTGATTATATATTAACTGTAATATACGCAGATTCATATAATCGATCATTCAAGTAACTCGCTTTTGGTCTTTTGTTCTTATTATTTAATTTGAAAAAAAAAACACTACACACTAAGCATGTCAATTACCTGAGTCCATATAATTGATATTGTTATTTTTACACCGCAAAGCACATATTTGATATACTGCAATCATATTCTTGGTAACGTAATGATGATTCAATTAGACCTCCTCTAAGAAATTGATTACATTATTGATAGGATTTACAAAGAAACAAAGTTAATGGGTGGCGTCATATCTAATTGAGACGCACATTTAAAGCAATAACCAAGCACATATGGTACCCATGGGCACAATCAGTATTATGCAAGACTGCATATGAATTATATACTCGACAACAAAAGATGTGTCCGGCCGTTTTAGGTTCATATTTTTTCATTATATCAAAATAGCAACCAATTAAAACACGTTGGTAAGTTTCAGTTATGTTGATTATAGATGGTCTCGTAAACCTAACAATCTTGATTCCGTTTGACGATTATCTCGATCGTTTTATCGAAGGGCTAAGAAACATTGATTTCGATCAGCATTCAATGAGTATCGGAAAAAGAGGAAAAGCGTTACGTTTTTATAAAAGGTTTTCGTAACTCAAACATAGTGAGAAATAATTAATTCCTGTACGTAATGCGTCGCAGGGAACATCGTAAAATATCGGAAAACGTGTTTTGACGCTTAACTGCGAAAACAGTCTTAATCACATTACACAATAAAGGCGGTGTGATATTAAGATAGCGCACATGCTTTTACGCTGTTCATTGCAGTTTGAATTTCATTTGCTGCATAGCCTAGCCGTAATTCTCGAGTAAACTCGGTAAAGTTCGAAAGGGATAATTTAACCTGGTTACATTGACTGGGTTTTCGAACGAGCACCGTTATTGTCAATATTATCTTCAATGACACGCGTAATAGAACAAAAACACCAAAAGGTCGTTGTTGTCCTCGTTTGCTTTATATACGATGTCGCAAAATGCGTAGAAAAAATCGCTCAATATTGACGCGGATTCGCGCAAACAATCAATTATTAAGTGAATACGCTTTAATTAGGTAAAAAAATGTAATCTAGAGTTACGAGTCATGAGTAACTGTAACAGTCGTTTTAGCCGCGTAATCACTCTAAAATTGAGTCGAATCCTTCGATCTTTTTATCGAGGCATACGCTTGCTTGCACTATTGCTACGAGGCTAGGGCGTGGTAATCGGCCATCCAGTTGTATTAGACATGCATGAAAATTGGTTTTTGATTGATAAAAAGCTTAAACTACCGATTTACCAAAGGTTCACTTAACGTGATTTTTCTATAAATATCGTGCTTCAAAATAACCAAAACAAACGATCCGAAATTTCCAAAACTGTTGATAACCCATAAATGGAGTATTTAAAGCGGGTAAAGGCATCATTTGACATATATAAACTGTTTTTTAACAACTGTTCCAAAAATGGCACTTTTTATACCAGCGACCGCCGCAACTGGTTTGAATGTTTGATAATGTGACTAAAGAGTCTCAATGTACCAATTATCTGTAATTGTTTTGGCATATACTCACATACGTCTTGAGACGCGAGGCCGCGGGTGTCGTCAGGCCTTCTCCTGGTGTCACTGCTGGTTTCGGGGAATTATGAAGGCGACCAGCTTCACCAGGCTCCCCAGTAAGGCTTCTCCTCACCCACCCGCGGCCGGCTTGGTACGAGCTCCTATTTCACCGATTGATGTTGTAATTCTTCACGCAGCTTCATATGAAGCTGCCCCATGATATTTTTTCCAGGCCAGTCTTTTTCGGCACATCGTGTGTTTTGAGCCCACATGACCAGTAGTTGTCACCGTATACTGCTTCTACTATCACATCACACTTCAGCAGCTCCCTGCGGTACTCTGGT